>JAUUDZ010303438.1:0-16436 GCA_032361705.1 Panulirus versicolor | reverse complement strand
TCCCTGCGTGTCGTAGAAGGCGACTAAAAGGGGAGGGAGCGGGGGGCTGGAAATCCTCCCCTCTTGTTTTTTTTTTTAATTTTCCAAAAGAAGGAACAGAGAAGTGGGCCAGGTGAGGATATTCCCTCTAAGGCCCAGTCCTCTGTTCATAACACTACCTCGCTAATGCAGGAAATGGCGAATAGTACGAAAGAAAAAGAAGAAATATATATATGTGTGTGTGTGTGTGTGTACATTTCTGTATCCATATTTATATGTTCATTTGTACTTTGGTGTTTTCCTTTTTAATTTGTTTTTTGTGGAAGGTTTGTTTATGAACTTAGATTTACTGTTAAACTCTCTCCCTGCACTGTGCAAGTAGGTAATTATAGATGGGACTGTTTTGTAAACGTATGAGACAGTATTTCAACCTGTTTAGAGGTATACAGTTTAAAGGTATTCTCCACAGTGCATTTTTTTTCTCAGTCGGCAGTTCTTGTCAGTAGGTGCTGATAACTGCATGTCTTGATGGGGAAAGCAGGAACTAATCCCCATGACTGATGTTAAAGTTTCATTTGTACAGTAGGGGGAGAAAATTTTGTGCTCATGGGGCCCAGTCTCCAGAACTTTCTCATCATTTAGTTTATTCCAGCCATCCACATTTTACTGTGATACACTTGGAGATACCGAGCTAGGTGGCATCATCCCTGAGGTAGTTCTTGTTCCTTTACAAACCTTACCTATCTTTAGGGATGCTGGTAGATTTCTTAAGTTGATAAGGAACTGAAGAAGACTTGGAAGCCAAAGTTCCCTTACCTTGTGTAGTATACTTGTGATACTACATTGGATTTTTCAATCATGCCATAAGAAAGGCTTGGGAAAAATTCTGCCTTCAGTACATTTACAACATTGATTTTCCTATTTCAATTTTTCTGATGAAATTTAGTGGGTCATGTTGAACCCAACTAGGCAGAGATGGTCAAAAAGTGAGTCCAGTGACCCTAACCACCATCCAAGATGGCTACTGATTACTAGACTCGAAAATATCTTGCCATGACGTGCCATAACTTTTTCTTTTAAAGCGGAATTAGCTCTTGTTTGAGTTGTAGGTATATGAGTGCGAGTTGTTTAACATTTTCTGTGAAATTTACTTTGTTTTCAATTATTCCCATAATATGGATTAGGTCAGGAAGGCATGTTAGGTAGAAATAGTCAGTCAGAACATTAGGTAGGAGCCTCTTCAAACACTGTGTTTCAATTATTCCCATAATATGGATTAGGCCAGAAAGGAGCATATGGATTAGGCCAGAAAGGAGCATATGGATTAGGCCAGTAAGGAGTGTTAGGTAGAATTAGTCAATAGGAACATTAGTTAGGAGCCTCCACAAAAACTGCAGTAGACTTGGCATCTTCCAGTGGCCTGTTACAGGTGCGGCACTGTAGTTTACCAGTTATGGAGACTCTATTGCCATGGCCACCTCCATGAGGGAGTTTGAGTTAACAGGTGTCAAAAAGCAGTTTTGGCAAAAATTTGAATAAAGATATTTTTCTCTGAAACACAGGGCCAGTTTAACCTGAACTTGTTAGGGATGGTATGAGGAATATTCATTTTCAAGATTTTGTGTGACAGCCCTGACTACTATCCAAGAAAGACATTTTTATCAAGTTTAGAAATATATTGCAGGCAGAACTTAGCTTTGAAATTTATTGTACCTAAAAAATTGTGTTTAACATATAAGAGTTTGTGAAATGTAGAGTTTTCTAGATTTTTGGCAGGAATGCAAATTTAGTCAGTCTTGTCATTAACTTGCATGTGATAGCCAGGTGAGCATTATAAGTTCATCTACACCTCCTTTAGCTCACCAGGCCAAAGGCAGTTTAATTTTTCACAATCATTTTGTGTCCATCATTTGTGGTTTTTGTCTTTCATCATCACTGTCTGTTTACTAACTTTTCACATTTCCTCTAAAACTTCAGAGCTAGTTAGAAGTAAACTTGGCAGAGATGTCCTTGCTTGGTCTTTTCCAAAATTGTGTCTGTTAACCTAGTCACTTTTCAAGATGGTTCCTGTTGCTAGAAATAGAAATTTTTTCAAATAGCTTAAGGCAGAATTGGCTCAAAAATGCAGAATTGGCTCAAATTTGAATTGTAGATTTTGAATTGTATAGGTGGTATGTATTATAGGTTTTGTGAAATATATGGTTTTGATATTTTTTCATCGTGCACATTAGGTTTAGTTTGCTTAAAATCCATTAAATCCTCTCCTCTGATACCACAAAGCCTCTTTAAACTAAGTTTGTCAAGGATTGTTCTTGGTTAGTCACCTTTTCAGAGCTGTTGAGCAGCTCTGACTGCATCTAAGTTGGCCAGTTATTGGAAGTAAAGATTTCATTAAATAACCAGTTCTTCATATTGTTGCAGAATTGGGTCAAATTTTAGATACAGCCAGTGAATTATGAGTGGTTCAGCATATACATTTTTCTCTGAAGTTCATAGTTTTCCAGGTTTTTCCAATTTTGCAAATTAAGCCTATCTTGAAAATTGTGAGCAATACCAGCTCATGCGAGCTTTTTGTTTTTTCTAAGGGATATGCATATTAGCGTGTGTGTGAATGGACATTAGAAAGAATATTTCTCACAGGAATGTAGAACATTTTACAAAATCTTAGCTATGCTGCACTACATGTTTTACTTGTTTTGTTGGTGTGCTCATGTATCTGCATTCATCTTTGGGTCAACATTTGCATATCCATGAGTGTCAAACAGTGGTATGCTTAAAGGTTAATCTGTAGATGGGATCATATTTTATCATGATCTTAAGTTTTTAATTGGAACAGAATATACATAATCCTGAAGGTTGCAAACTCATTATCTATGTTGAAGTGGCATAAAGGATGCTGCTGTAATACTTGTGATTTAAAATTTTTTTTGCTCATAATGAATTTTGCTGACTTGTGTGAGAACTTTTCAGATTTATCTTTCAGGCAACTGAGTATTGGTCAGTTAGAAGATGCTGCACGCACATTGGCTCGGCGGAGTGACCCTGGGTCTTTATTTCTCTCAGCCAAGCTATATGAACAATCACAGAATCCAAGTTTAGCAAATTCAGTTGGACTTTTAGCCCTTAAGGAAGCATGTCTCAGGCATGATCACATAAAGATTGAGCCGTTCCTGAGTCATTTACCTAAACTTATTGTGAGTATCCTCTTGTAAACATACATCAGAATAGTTTATGTACAGTTTTCATGTATTCAGCATACCAAGTATTGTATTAAGTTGAATTTCATATAACCTGTTAAAATTTTTTTTTGCTGTCATGTAATATGAAAAAATTTTAATAATTTGTATTCAGTTGTATGAACTTCAGTTGAAGGCTAACTATATACAAAGAAATTACACACAGATGTTGGAGCTATCATAAAAGGAATGGATTAAATAGACATTCTCTTCACAAACATTTTGGAGGCAGTTTGATTATTGACGAGGCTGTACTTTTGACTGGGACGGGCTCAGACTGGTTTTGTTAATAAAAAGCAACTTGGGAATGAGGGATTTCATGTCGAAGGAGATGTTGGTGAGGGTAGTCCATTAGTTTCTTCCCCTCTTATTGGATTAAGTCCAGGCAATTGACATAGGTGATGAGTGCCTCTTGACAGTGGTGGAAGAAGGACCACAGATGATATTGTACACTCTTTTCTGCACCTTTTCTGGTAACTCCTGTTTTGTCATGAATAAGAAGAACCAGGCAGGGAAACATAGGTAAGATAAGGAAGATTAAAAGGCATGTAGATGCTCTTGAGTTCAGGTTCATTGTGTCCATATTATGTTGAGTATATGAAGAATGTTTATGTGATAGCTGGTGGATTAGTTGCTGGAACTGACATTTTCATTCAAGCTTAGATTGTTGTCCAAAGTGACAATGAGAAGTTTAGGAGATTGGAGAAGGTTGTGATTGAGGATGATGTCCATGAGTATAGTTTTGCTTTTGTTGATTGTTATTTGGTGGTGGTGGACCAGTTCTTTGGGCTCTTAAGATTGTTTTGTAGAGCACTGTAATCAGGAGAACTGCTATCTGTGCTGATACCGGCAAGGTAGAATTTTCTATGTACATTTTACTGGTGCATTCATAAAGGTATCATTTATAAGGATGAGGAAGTACAAGGGTTCCATATTTGTGCTATACAGGATATTGCAAGTTGCTCTCCATAAGCATGGAAGAATTTTGCATTGAATCTTTTCTTCAACATGAGTTCATTGAGCATTTCTTCAATTGTAGGCATTAGAAAATCTGCAGTAATGTTTAAGACTTTGCTGAAGGATTCTTCACAGTGGTTTGGCTTTTCTGGAAATGTAGTTGTAGTATTTCTGATTTGCTTTGTACAAAGATATCATATGTGAAAAGATGGGTCATTGCTGTATGAATTATATATAAAGATCAGAAAAGGAGGAGCAAATTAGGAAAAGTAGACAAAAATTGATGGTAATCAAGCTGCATTGGTAATGTGTAGTCTCTTGTTAGTGATTTGAGATTATGATAGTAGCAAAGAGTGCATTGTGGCCATTACTAGACAGGTATCCTAGATGCCAGTTACACATACTCACACAGACACACACACACACAGAAAAAAAAGCAGAGGGGTTTTAGGAGATACATAGGTAAGGAGAAGACATCTGTCTATCTGTATATATCTGTTTATCAATATCTCTGATGCCTGTTTGCAATGGGGACCCCCGTCAAAAGGTGGCCACAGCAATTGTCTCCAATCATCCCTATCTCTACATGCTTCCCTCACATACACCATTCCATGCATTCTTTCTCCATTTCTCTCCCTCCAATACTCTTCCCCTCTACTTCCCCATGTTGCAGGTGGCCTTCTTCTCACACCAACCTCTTTAATTATGCTATCATAAACTCTCCTTGTAAACCCCCTCTTTTGAATTCTTTCCACGTGCCCAAACCACCTCATAGTATTACATTTCATCCACTCTGCTTCTCTGCAATTCTTTTTATTGCATTCCCTACCATACCGAATTTCTCATACACCCTTTTGTTACCTTCTTCATTCCATTTTAGTCATACCATACAGAATCTGTTGAAAATAGAGGGCAGGTAAGTGCAGAATGAGCAACATTAACAGTTGTCTAGTTGCAGAAAAAACTAACTCACCTACATAGACTATTGGTAGTAGTGGACAGGGAGGTTTAGAAGGAACAATTTTGGCTGCATATCAACAGATGCTGAGCATGAACAGTGATGGAGAGGAACAGACGTGCTCAGGAGATTAAGTGAGGCAGTTTAAAGAATAATATGCTCTGTAAGATATGAGGCAATCAAGGAAGCTTTTGAGCTACTTATTGGAAGGTTTAGAAAAATATAGAGCATACAGCTTAAAGAAAGAGTATGGAGAAAGTCAGAGACACAGAGGTTGATACTTATACACTGAGGGATCTAGCTGAAAAGTGGGTGGAAGATAAAATGGTGCATGAGTCTGTGTGTGAGAAGGACTTGGGAGCTGATATTGTCCCTAATCTGTTGGCAGAGTGCTGTATGAAGAAAAGAGATAAGGAGATGAACTGCTTGCTGATAAATATTAGAATAGCATTCAGGTGAATGGATAAGGAAATACTTAGTAAGCTGTTCATATGCTTCTTAAGTTTGGTCACTGCACATAAAAAAACTCAAAGAGCAAATAGAGAAGGTAAGGAGGGCAACAAAGATGGTACCAGAACTAAGAGTTAAGCTACAGGGAAAGGTTAGAGGCTATAAATGAATTTGCCCACCATTGACAGGAGAAGAGTGAGGGGGTGACCTGATCAGTGGAATGTTTAGTACTAGTACAGTTCTTTGAGAGGTATAGGGAAAGAGCAATTAGAGGACTTATCATGAAATTAAGGAAGATGCTTGTTAAAAAGGAGACAATGTAAGAGTGGTAGATGAATAGAGTAGAATGACTAAGGACATGGTTAAGGAAACAGCATTCATATATTTAGTAAATTGTATGTTAGAAGCGAATGTTCAAGAGATTTAGCCTCAGAGGCATAGAACTCCTTTCCCATTCTGTGAAAATAGGTAATTACACACACTTACACTAGTTAAACCTTTCAGGACATGGTTTAGGAAACAGCATCCATATATTTAGTAAGTTGTATGTTAGTAGAGAATGTTCAAGTGATTTAGCCTCACAAGCATACAACTCCTTTCCCATTCTGTGAAAATAGGTAATTACACAGACTTACAGTATTTAAACCTTTCAAATGATTTCATGATAACTTTCCAGAGTTCATAGTTAACCTGTTTAACCCCCAAAATATATTGATTTTATTTATTTCCTTTGGCAGTGGTTCCAGGCAATATCATGCTGCCACTGTGTTGTACTGAGTCTGCTGCAGCAGGTCACTAATGAGAAAGGATTCAAGAATTACCTCCTCAGGAGTAGAAAGGATCTAATGAACCAGGCTAATCAGGAAAATGACATTGAAAAATATATAAGTGGAACTAATATTGCCAAAGATGAGGATAATATCAAAGGCTCCTCTGGGGAGAAAATGATAATTGCATCTGCAAAAATTGGTCTTGATTCATCTCTGTGGATTCCATTGCTGGAAAGAGTCAGAGAGGAGTGGTTGGTCCATGGGATCACTCAAGAAAAATTTCCCCAGTTGTATGAGACAGTTACACACAACTTTTCTACACAGCAGATGCCTACCTCTGTTAAGCAGGTACTGTAATTTGTACATGGTAAAAATTTGAACAATACTTATGTTTTTATTTTATTTTATCAAGCACACTTGTCCCTTAGAATTTACAGCATGATTGTACTTTGCTCTTATGGGAAAGAATAAGTTTAAAAAGATGGTTCTAGAACCCTTGTCAACATTAGGATTAGTAATCTTTTCAGTATGGTTTGGGAATGTCTTAAGGGTAAAGTCAGAAGTTGATGTAAGGACAAAAGCTAAGGAAGGGGTAGCACTATTGCTGAAGCAGGAGTTGTGGGAATGTCTGAGAGAAAGGAAATGAGCTCCAGACTGATACGGGTAAAAATGAGAGTGGATTGCAAGAGAATGGCTGTTGTTAGTTCTTATGCTTCTAGCCTTAAGAAGGGCAGTTAAGAGAGGCGGGTGTTTTGGGAGCTGCTGAGTGAATGGGTCAGCATCTTTGGTGCAGATCAGGTATTAGTGATGGGTGATTTATATGTGAACATGAGTAATGTGGCAGTTGAGAGTTTAATTGGGGGATATGTGGTACCTAATAATGTGACTAAGAATGGCAAACAGTTTGTGGTGTAGCATGCTGAAAAGGGATGGGCAATTGGGAATACCTTGTTTAGAAAGGGGGACATGCATGAGTTTATGTGAGTGTGTAGGAAAGATGTTCAACAGGCATTTTTGGAGTGATACGGTTTATAGGCAGGCAAAAGAGAGACTCTTGGATGTTAATGTGCTGAGAGGGGCAGCTGGTGGTGATGATGAAGGTTTGTCAAGGTTTTTGGAAAAGAAGAAATGAAATGAGTGAGAACAGGATGGTGAAAGTGAGCTTGGAAAAGTGACCTTTGTGAAGAAATACCGGGAAAAATTGAGTGAAGAATGGAAAAGGGTGAGAGTGAATAAGCTAGGGGAGTGAGTGAAGAATGGGAAGCAGTGCTGCCTTGTGCAAGTGTGTGGCATATGGGAGGTGGGCAGGTGAGAAAGTGTAGTGAATGGTGGGATGATGATGTGAAGTAGCTAGTGAAAGAAGAAAGAGAGGTGAATAAGTGGTACTTACAAGAATGGAGTGCATATGATCAGGGAGATTTACCAGAGAAAGTGACAAGAAGTCCAAAGGAAGTTGCAGGTGCTGAAAAAGAGGGCAGCTGAAAGTTTGTGACAGTGAGTATTAACAAACTTCAGAGAGAATTAACATATTATGGAAGGAGGTTATTAGTGTGAGAAAAACAAGAGAACAAATGGAAACCCGTGAAAGGGGCAAATGGGAAAAAGGTAATAGGCTGTGAAAAGGAGCTGGATTGACTATCTAGAAGAATTGTTGAACATGTTTGATGACAGTGTGGCAGATGTTTGGGTCAAGAGCTTTGCAAAATAAGAGAGTAATGGCAAGTGGTTTTGTCAAGAGAGGAGAGGAATGAAAGCCTTTTATAAGATGAAATGTGGCAAGGTGACAGGAGTGAATGGAATTTCAGTTGAATTCCTCAAGAAAGAGGATGACTGATTTGTTGATTGGTTTGTCAGGATTTTCAGTGTATGTATGGAGTATGGTGAGATGCCTGAGGATAGAGACCTTAGATTTGTGTAGCATGGAGGAGAGAAGAGTGAGGGTTGATTTGACAATAAACTTTTAATTTTTTACTCATATTAACAATGTAGATGGTGAAAAGTTTGGTGAAAGATGTAGGGATGGAACAATTAGAGGATGCAAAATGAAATTCAACACAAAACCAGTTAAAAAAGATTTTAAGATGTACTTTACAGTATAGCAGTGTGGAGTGAATGAAATAGACCTAAATATTGAATGTTCCAGCATAGAGAATTTTAAGTTGTGTGACATTAGAGAAGGTTCAAGAGATGGAGCCTTTATAAATCAACTCTTTGTGCTTTGTGACAAAAATATTTTCATTCTAGTTCTGTAACTTTTCTCGTGTAAAATGAATGCCTGCACATTTCATACACCAATTCCCACTTCAAAGACAGCTAGTATATGTGGAGTTGAGTAGGACCAAAATACCATACAAAGTATGCTATGTAAATGAAGATACTGTGGTATAAAAATTGTGGGGCATGCAGATTGTTAGCTGGGTAAATGTTTTCTCGAACTAAGGTCTTGTAATGGACACATTATTTTTATGTATTTCCAGCTTTGGTTCCTAGTGTCGGTGGCTCTGAGTGAGTGTCTTCTGAGCACTTCCCTGGGGGCTTGGGAGCAGCATCTCACTGCAGCCTTAAATTATGCATTATATTGGGGTAAACATGACCAGCTCTTACATCTTACACATGCATTGCTTCCCAGAGGTAAGTTTAGCTTTATTTTAACTGAGACAGGGCAGGCAACTGAGGCCCTAATCAAGGCCATCCCATTAACAATATATTTAATCGCCATCTCCCACGTTATCAAGGTAACGCAAGGAAAGTTTAAAGAATGGCCCAACCCACCTACATACACATGTATACACATAAACGCCCATATGCGCACATATACATACCTATACATTTCAACTTATACATACATATACATACACAAACATATTCATATATACACATATACATATTCATACATGCTGCCTTCATCCATTCTCGCCGCCACCCCAACACACATGAAACTGGCACCCCCTTCCCCCTACGTGTGCGCAAGGTAGTGCTAAGAAAAGACATCAAAGGACACTTTCGTTACACTCAGTCTCTAGCTGTCATGTGTAATGCACCGATACCGCAGCTCCCTTTCCACATCCAGGCCACACAAAACTTCCCATGGTTTACCCCAGACACTTCACATGCCCTGGTTCAATCCACTGACAGCACATCGACCCCTGTATACCACATCGTTCCAATTCACTCTATTCCTTGCATGCCTTTCACCCTCCTGCATGTTCAGGCACCAATTGCTCAAAATCTTTTTCAATCTATCCTTCCACCTCCAATATGGTCTCCCACTTCTCCTCGTTGCCTCCACCCCTGACATATATATCCTCTTTGTCAACCTTTCCTCACTCATTCCCCACCAGACATCCATCCATCAGAAACCATACTCCTATTGCCTATCTCTACAACACGATAAACTCAGTTTCAACATATTCCAAGACCCTTCATGCCCATGATACAACTGCCTTAAAGAGGACACTGAGCACTTACTACTCAACTACCTGCACTCTGCACATAAACGTACACACATCACAACACTTTATGACCCATGGCCATGACTGGTGAATGTGTCCAATTTTCTGAGTGCTGCAGGGGCCTCATAAGGACAGAAGGGGCTCCTGGGGCAGAAAATGAAAATATATATGTATTTTTTTATACTTGTTCACCATTTCCCAGATAGTAAGGCAGCACCAGGAAAACTGAAGAAAAATTACCTCATTTCTTTACAGCTTCTTTCTAGCTGCCATATACAGTGTACTGAAACCAAAGCCTGCTGTATATAGCCAAGCGTCATACACATTAATGTGGTGTATTCCTACCATTTCATATGACCTTACTCAACTTAGTGACAGAAAATCGTCCCTTGTATATCAAATCACTCCGATTTGCTCAATCCTATGCATGGCTCATAACCTCTTGCATATTCATACCCTGATCACTCAAAGTTTCCTTAACTCCATCATTCCATTTCCAATTCAGTCTTCCCTTTCTCCTTGTTCCATCCACTTCTTACATCTATACCCTCTTAGTGAGCCTTCCTCACTCATTCTATGTATATGTACAAATCCTTTGAGCCCACCAACTTCAGCTCTCTCAATGGTGCTCTTCTTACTACCATACCTCTCCCTTCTTTTGTCCTGTACTCAAACATTCTATTTTCAATACATCCATATACTCCCATAATTTTTGTCTATGGCCCATGCCTCATAGCTATATAACACTGTCAGGACTACTATACTATCAAATATAAACATCTTTGCACTCAGCCACTGACTTCTCTTTCCACACATTCCTCAATGCACCCAGGACCTTAATCTCTCACTCATCTTATGACTTACTTTAGCTTTCATAGTTCCATCCAGTGCCATGTCCAGTCTCAGGGATCAAAAGCACTCTACCTCCTTCAGGTTTTCTTCCTTCAAACTCGACCTCCAACAATGTGTCACTCTCCCATACCACTTCTATTACCTTAACCTTATCTACAATAACCCTGAGCTTCCTCCCTTAATATACTCTCCTAAACTCAGACACCAGCTTAATAGTTTCTCACTCAGTCTGCCAAAGCTGTATTAACTGCAAACAGCAAATTATCTAACTCTTAGAACTTCACCATCCCTAGCAGACTACATATCTACCCCTTCTCTAAGACCAACTCATTTACAAAGGATTAAACAACCATGATGATATCACACACCCTCGCCATAGACCCACCTTCACCTGGAACCACTCATCCTCCTCTGTTTTTATTTGAACAAATGACTTAACCCCCTGAGAGAAAATCCTCAGCATTTCTAGTGGCTTCCCTCCAAACATCATATACTTGCAACATCTTACAAAAAGCATCTCTATCAACCCTGTAATATGCCTTCAACATAAATGCCATATAAATCCTTCTCTTAGTATTTCTCACATAGATTCTTCAAAGCAAACACCTGATCCCAACATCTAACCTCCTGAAGCCAAATTGTTCTGCCCCAGTTTGATGCTCAGAGGATGCTACCACCCTTTCAGTCATCACTCTCCAGTACAACTTACCATATATACTAAACAAACCTGTATCTCCGTAATTTTAACAAATGCTGTTCCCTTTTGTCTTTATACAGTGAAAGCATACAAGTATTCTGCTAATCCTCAGGCACCTCACCTTAAGTCACATATACTAAAAATCCTAACTAACCAACCCACAATACTGTCATCCCTTTTTCTTACTAAAAATCCTAACTAACCAACCAACAATACTGTCATCCCTTTTCTTGAGAAATTCAACTCCACTTGCACCCACTCTAGCCATTTTGCCACATCTTTTCCTACACAATACTTTCATCACCTCTTCTCTTTTCAACAAAACACCTGACATATCTTTTAATCCATATACCTCCACATCCTATAATCAAACACATTTAACATACTACTTCCATCTCTTCTTTTCCTGTTACCATTTCCCCATCTGCTTCCTTCACTGCTGCTATTGTTAAATTGTTCTTCTCACAATATTCATATCCTTCAAAAACATTTTCTTATTCTCCCTGAAGTTTGCTGATAATCTCTCATCCAACCTCTTAATTGCCCTCTTTTTCAGCCTTTGTATGTTCCTCTTGAACACCTGCTGTTTCCTCTTGTACACTCGTACTCCTTCCCTGCCCATAAACTCTTTTCCCTTTACCTTACAGCCTAACTTTCTCATCCCACCACTCACTACCCCTTCTCATATGCCTACATCCCACATTTCATATGCCTAATACGTCTCTTGCATATGTTAGCATTCCTTCCTAAACACCTATTCCATTCCTTATCCACTCCCCTAGTTATGTTTACTTTCTCCTTTTGCTATTCTTCACCTAATTTCTCCTAGTATCTTCTCACAAAAAATCTTTCTTCCTGGATCTCTCACTTTCACCACTTCTTTCTCACTCTTATCATTTCCTCCTACAAACCTTCATTCATGCCTCCACCAGGCAGTGACCAGACACCCTAACACCTACCTGTCTCAGCATGTTTACATGTAGCCACTCTACAACATGCCTATTAGTAAATACATAATCCAATAATTCCTATTCACCATTAACCCCCTCATCAATGTATATTTATGTACATCTTTTTTTTTAACCTGGTATTCCTAATCATTAGTCCTTTTTCAGCAAACAATCCACAATTTGTTCATTTTCATTCAGAACTAGTACCCCATGCTCCCAATTATACCCTCAGTTTCCATATCACCCACTCCTGCAATCAAATTACCCTCCATTATTACTCTATCCCTACTTTAAAATTACTGAGGCACTCACTCAATTCCTCTTAAAACATTCAAGTCTCTTCTTCACTCCTTGTTACCATGTGCACATGCACTAACAATTATTAATCACCCACCTCTTGTAATCCACTTTCATTTCATCCATATCAATCTGGGGTTAACTTTCTCACACTCTTTCACAGATTCCCACATCTCATCCTTAATTTTTGATAATAATATATTGGCCATTGTCAACATGGACACTATTGCTTCTTTCATATGTTAGTTATCTGCTGATTCAGTATAAAGTCAACCTCATTACATTTTCTGTCATTAGCTAATCTAGAATGAAACTGTTTTGTTACACTATTCATTATCAACTAATTCAGCCATGGTGCACATTCTGTTTAATAACTCCTCTCACACTTTCAATATAAAAATTCTGTACATGTTCATAAAAACTATTCAAATGCATTTTGAATTAGTTAATGGAAAATAATTTGCACTCTATATCTACTCATTTTATCAGTCCTCTCTCTACAGTAAGCATATGTAGTTACCCATTTACTTAGTTACCTTCTCTAATGCCTTGAGCACCTTGTCTGGCATATGGTCCTGTATCATACACGGCGAGATGAGCACCTCATCAAAGTCTTTGTTGTCTCGCCACACTGCCTGATACACTGGCTGAGGGCTTCGTAGCCATCGTCTAAAGGAAATTTCACAGTCAGTTGTGTCAACAAGGTGGAGGGGAAATAAAGATCAATTATAAAAAACAGCATTAAACTAACTGGGACAGCAAGTTATTACTGAAAGTAAAGAGAAAAGGTAATCATGATCAAGAGAAGCGATGGGAGAAGGGTCATGATGTGTGTCACAGGAATAAAATAATAATGAGAAAGTGGTTGATACAAAATCATCCCAACAAGGATATTAATAATAAACCTAACCATCTATGCAAATGGTTAATATCAATAAGTCTTATCAGGTAATGATCCACTGTAAAGTTATTACCATACACTAAAAGACAAAAAGCATATGGGAATACCTGTAAACAAAATACTATACTGGGAGAAGCATAACATAGCAAGATTACCTAAATTAGTTATAATCACAATGAGTTAGGAAAAAGCCCAAGATGTATCAAAAAAGAAAAAATCTGAGGGAAGACAGACTTCTTTCTGCACTTAAACAACATACAAATAAAAGAAACAAATGCCCATGAACTGTCAGATAATGAAACAGTACAGACATTCTAAACTGCTGATACACAGCACGAACACTCAAGTACATGGACAGGTACAAAATATTATTAGCAATACATTTAACATTCTCCATGGCAACAAATACATAAAACAGTCAGAGGTTTGAATCTAGTAAACCTTACATAAATTTTTTTTTCACTCTACTCTGTTTCCTGTGTAGCAAAGCAGTGCCAAAGAGCAGCCTCATTCACTCACATCCACTTTCTAGCTGCCATGTACAATGCACTAAAACCAGAACCCACTATCCACAGTCAATCCCCATTAACCTTTCCCTGACTTCCTTTGGTTACTTCATACGTCCTGATTCAGCCCACTGACAGCACTTCACCTTCTGTATGCCAGATACCTGCAGTTCACTCAGTTCTTTGCACCCTCATACATGATCAAATCCCAAAAACTTCAAGCCTCTTACACTCCATCCCTCCATTTTCATTTTGATCTCCCTCTCCTCCTTCCTCCCTCCACTTATGACATACGAACCTTCTTTGTCAGTATCCCTTCACTCATCATCACCATATTTTCAAACCACTTCAGCTTTCCATTCTGCTCTCTCACTTATACTCAGTTTACTACCACACCTTTCTCTTACACAATTGATTTTTATACGATCAAGTCTCCTTACAGCACAGATTGTCCTTAAGCATATTAATTCTTACACATCCATCCTCTTCGGTTCTTTTCTATTCAAGGTCCATGACCTATATTAATGGGACTACTATACCACCACACATACCCATCTTTGCCTTCACAGACAGTGCCCTCTCCCCTATGTTCCTCAACACATGCAGGACCTTTACCTCATTTGCTGTCTTTTGAGTCACTTCGGTTCCCATAATTACATCTGATGCCACGTCTATTCCTAGGTATCTGAAAGACTCAACTTCTTCTATGTTCTCTCCATTCACTAACACTCCATCTAACATGTCTTTCCCTCCAGCTAAACTTACTATTATTCACATTAATTCTCAACTTCCTCCTTCCATAACATACCTAAACTCACACACCAGCTTCAGCAGTTTCTCACTCTAGTCTCTCACCAAAGCCATGTCATCTGCAAACAGCAACCGACTCATCCTCCTCCCTTTCCCCAAGTACATAAACAGCCATGGTGTCATCACACAACCTGGACACAGGCTAATTCTAACTTTGAACCTCTCACTTTCTTCCCTATCTACTTGCATAAATGGTTTACTCTCTTCATAAAAACTCTTCACTGCATGTGATAGCATTCCATCCAACACTACATCTGCCAATCTCATCATATGCATTCTTCAGATCCACAAATACCACATACAAATACTTCTCTTTCTTCAGGTAATTCTCACATATAGATAGGGTTGTGCAGAGGCGGGTGGATGTGTTGGAAATGAAATGTGTGAAGACAACATGAGGTGTGAGGTGGTTTAATCATGTAAGTAATGAAAGGGTAAGAGGAATGTGTGGTAATAAAAAGAGTGTGGTTGAGAAAGCAAAAGAGGGTGTGTTGAAATGGCTTGGACATATGGAAAAAATGAGTGAGGAAAGGTTGGCAAAGAGGGTATATGTAGAGGTGGAGGGAACAAGGAGAAGCAGGAGACCAAATTGGAGGTGGAAGGATGGAAAGAAAATGATTTTGAGTGATCGGGGCCTGGACTTACAGGAGGATGAAAGGTGTGCAAGGAATAGAGTGAATTGGAACAATGTTGTATACCAGGGTTGACATGCTCTCAATGGACTGACCCAGGGCATGTGAAACATCTATGGGGCCTGGATGTGGATAGAGAGCTGTGGTTTCGGTGCATTACACATGACAGCTAAAGAATGAGCGTGAACGAATGTGGCCTTTTTTGTCTGTTTTCCTGGTGCTATCTCGCTGAAGTGGGGGGGCCAGCGATGCTGTTTCCTGTGGGGCAGAGTGGTGCCGGGAATGGATTGAAGGCAAGCAAGTATGAATAAGTACATGAGTATATATATGTATGTGTCTGTGTATCTGTATGTATATTGTTACAGTTATCTCCCCTCATTCCCAATAACTATTTCAGTTATCTATGATATGTTGTTTTTCTATCTAAGGTATGTCATATTCTTTAGAAAAATCTTAAAGTGGTATGTTACAATATGATATTTTGCTTACTAGATTACAAATAAATCAATAGTAGATATTTTCACTATTATTACAAATTATGGAAGACCAAGGAATATGTAAGATAAAACAAAATAATAGGAAGTATTTGTATACAAGAATAGAAAAAGTATTGGGATGTTCACATTCTGTTCACTCTCTCCCTCTGAATAGCTTTTGAGTAGGATGTGGTACAATGCTGTTCGGTAAATGTATATAATTATCCGTACACATCTTAGTGATTTCAAAGACTTATGCTATAAACTGAGGCCAGTATATCTGTCTAAGATTTGCTAAGTAAAATAAGTAGAGGGAAATCACTGTATTAAGAGTAAATTGTATGTCTGTTTTCAGAGAAAGCACATCTTTATTTTTGCTGATGTAAAAATATTTTCATAATTTTCTAACAACTGTTTTTGGTATTTGACCAGTGATGGAAGAAAGAGAAGTATATACATATCAAGCGACAGTCAGGTGTCAGGAGATGTTAGCCAGATGGTAAGCTAATCCAT
>JAUUDZ010303328.1:0-11017 GCA_032361705.1 Panulirus versicolor | reverse complement strand
GGATGCTGACAACATTAATGATGGTGTTTGTGTGCTAGTCTATTGTAATAAAACTGTTGATACGCAGACAGCAGAGACAGTGGAAGCTATTGTTGCTCAGCTGATGGAGAAGCAGAGAGTGGCACGTGCAGCAGCAGCAGCAGCAGCTGTAGCCAACAAAAGTGGTGTGGAGTGTGGATGTGGTGCAGGTGTAGGCGCTGAACATACAAAGCAGTGTACATTACATCCTCTCCGCCGACTGAGTGTGGCAAAATTGCCCCATCACCACCACCATCATCACCACCATCACCACCATGAATCTTCTAATACTGTCACATCATCACGTCAGGCATTGGTTGCTATGCCCACACCCTCTGATAGTGATAACAATCAGGTTAGTCCTGCCTTTCATGCTGTGTATATATGCTATATCCTTAAAATCACACATCACTTGCAGCAGGAGTTGTGTTTATAGTCACTATGATTTGATGAAGGGCTATTGCAGTTGTGAAACCTACAAGATGTAAGTAAACAAGAAAGGAAAGAATTTGCCTTACTGTTTTCTAATCTGAAACCAGTAAGCTGAAAAATTGTCAGGCTCATACATTTTGAATATTTGTTTTTATCGTTGTTGTACCAGCACGCTGAAATGCTGTTTGACATACTAGTTACGTAGAGTCTTTGTCAGATTGGTGAACTAACAACATAAGCAGTTTGATGGTAAAAGAAAATGTGTATATTTTCATGAAAGAATAATCAACAAGAAAGTCTTTGTAATTAAGATTACAGGTAGGATTTGTTATGAAATTGGACTAATTGATACAGTCTAGACATTTTCAAGTTCGAACGTTAAAGATTATTGTAATGATTACCTATTTTTTAATTACCTGTTTGTACAGTATGGGAGAGAGTTCTACTCTTATGAGGCCTCGTTTCAAACTTTCTTTACCATCAAGTAGTTTTTAATCGTTTGTATATTGCTTTTATTAACAATTTCATTAATAAGTCTGTTCCAACAATCAAACACCCCTGCATTTAAACACTACTTATTTACATCCCTTCCAACAAGATTTTTTTCTTAGTTTTTCATGACCTCTGGTCACCATTATTGCCTTTCATGAAAGAACTGTTCATTTGACAGTGTCATCCAACTGATTTAGAAACTTTACTGTAGTCAGGTCACTTTTGTCTCTGCTCTTCTCCATTGTAGTTCACCTATTCTAATTCAAACACCATAGTTTTCATTCTCTGGGTTCTCTCAGTTGTCATTTTTTGATGTAGTGACATAAATTGTGAATCATAGTCCAGTTTTGGTTTAATGCATATTGTGAATAAGTTATCAGATTTTTTATTCATATATTTAAATGCAATTCTGATATTTGCCTGCAGACAGTTTGCCTTCTCAACATTACTTACGGTGTGAAGCTCTGGCAACAAGATAGGAACAATGCTGACCCCTAGGTCTCTTTCACATACAGATACCTGTAGCTAATTTCTCATTAGGTAATAATTGTACCAAAGCTTTCTTCATTTCTTTGTAGTTACAGGGATTGAATTTCATCAGCCGTCTATCACATCAACTTTGGAATTTGTTTAGATACCTTTGAAAGCTGATGCAATCATGATTATTCTTTACATTCCATGACCTAGCACATTTGCCTCCCATGACCTACAATTATTTACATCCCATGACTTAGCATTATTTATCTCCCATGACCTAGCATCATTTACAGGCATATTCAAGTGTGAGTCCAGTCCATCAGGAAGTCATTTACCCATACCAAGAAGAGTAATGGGCCCAAGACCAAGCCCTGCAGCATGCCTTTGGTTATCCCAGCCATTTCGAGAATGGTCCTTTAACCTGTACCCTTTGCTTCATTCCACTGAAGCAGTTTTTTGTCCAGTGAAGAAGTCTGCCCCTTTAATCCTACTTGTAGTTCCAGCTTTTTAATCAGTTTCTAATGTGAGACATCGTTAAATGCTCTCTGGCAGTCCAAAAATTTTTAAGGTATGACTTTTCCCTGAATCTGTGCTAACTCCCAGTTAGATAGTTATTCCTTTGTGAATAGTCATCGATCTGCTTTTGGTTTACCTTTTACAGTGTTGTACAGAACACATTGTTAAAGGAGACAGGTTTCTCATCAGCACAATTTTCCAATCAAATTCCTTAACAGTGGGCACAGTGTTTACCTTCTTCCTTTCCATTAGCACTATGCCTTTCTCTAGTGACGTTTTGAATGATATATCAAGTTCCCTAACATCCAACAATTGTTTGTGCACATTCCTTCAACACAGAGTTTTGTTTTCCTGTCAGTTTCATGCCTTCCAAGACTCCTTCACTATCCCATCCTGCTGGTGTTTGGGCACTGGTGGCATCTAATGTTTGAAAACACTTTTAAACTTGACATTCCACACCTCTTATATTACCTCATCATCATCATGAGTAGTTCTTCCCTTAAATCCCGTTGCTTAACTAGCCACTCTTTAACTGATGATATCAAAAAACGTATGGAAAGGTTTTTAGATTGTCTTTTCTTCATATTCACAATATTTGCAGAGCTCTTTCCAAACTCATATAGGACATGATTGCTCTTTCCTATTGGTATATTATGTATGGGGTACTCCGAGCAATAAAGGCAAGCCTTCCATGGTCCCCAAAATCAGCTTTCCCTCGGATTGAAAGGATCTGTCCATTTTCTATCATCGTGGTGGGCTCACCCTTATTGCCTAAAAATTTACCATGTTTTAAAGAAGTGATAAGGATGAGCTTGCAGCAGCCAGCTATTTTTTGTCATGATTTGACAGTTGTAGTCATTGTTATGAGGTCTGATAGTGTTGTTCAACGTCACATGACAAGCTACTCCTGTATGATACAAAAGAATGCAGTTGAGAGGGAAAATGGTGGAAGCAAAGTGGAAAAGAAATACTAGTGCTGCATACATCAGCTGCTTATACTTTTTGTATTTCTGTGGACCTCGTTGTACTACAAGAGAGTGTTGATGACACTGCAGCCTTCTATTCAGAAATTTTTCCAGACAGTGATCTGCTGGAGTATTAAGTGATATTGTGGCTATTTATATATTAAAAACTTTAACACTTATTTTCTTAAAACTTTTATATGACAGGCTTACCCTTGTTGCACGTAATATCTTGTATGGTATGTTCACTTTCCATATCCTAGGGATAGAGGAGAGAGGATACTTCTTCATATTTATTCTGTGCATGTCTTTAAAGTGACTAAGAGGGATAGGAGCAGGGGCCTGGAAACATTCCCCTTCTTGTATTTCAGTTTCTTAAAGTTGGAATAGATGAAGCCAAGCAAGTGCTTATCTTGCATGAAGGCTCTGACTAGGTTTTCTGAATATGTTTAGATGTAATTAAGATGAGAAGGAAGGAGTGATGGGTAGTATGTTTCAAGAAAAGAACCTGGATTTTCTCTCTGAATGAAACAAAGCTCAAGGTTAAGGATGATGACTGGTTTGGGAATGTCATAAGGGTAAAGTCAGGGATTAGTGAAAGGGCAAGAGCTAGGAAAGGGTAACACTTCTGCTGAAGGAGGAGTCATAGGAAGGTGTGAAAGCGAGTAAGGAGATGAGTCCCATACTGATGTGGGTAAAAAATGAAAGTGGATTAGAAGAATTGGGTTATTATTAGCGCTTGTGTACTTGGCCATGAAAACGATGAAGAGTGGTTAGTGTTTTGGGAGCAGCTAAATGAGTGCGTCAGCAGTTTTGGTATTAGTGATGGATGATTTGCATGTGAAAGTATAATTGGAGGTTATGGGGTATTCAGTAGGGTGAATAGAATGGTGAGCAGCTTGTGGAATTGTGTGCCGTAAAAGGACTGTTGATTGGGAATACCTGGTTTAGAAAGATGGACATACTTAATTAGTGTACATGGATGAGTAGGAAAGATAGTATGTAGGCATTACTGGATGACATACTAATTTGACAGGTATGTAAAAGAGAGACTTGGATGTGCTAAAAGGGGCAGCTGGTGGGATGTATGGTGGAGATGAGGGTGAAGAATTTTAGGAAATGATATGAGTGTTAAGAGGGTCATGAAAGTAAGTGCGCTTAGAAAATTGACTTTTGTGAAGAATTATCAGGAGAGATTGAGTGTAGAATGGCTAAAGGCAAGAGTAAATGAAGCTTTTGAAGTAGGTGTGGAAGAGAAATACATAGCATGCTTAAAATGGGAGTTGGGCAGGTGAGAAAGAGTGATGAGTGATGAGATGACAAAGTTGTTAGTGAGAACAAAAAGAGAGGTGTATGGGTGGTACTGAAAGGGAAGGAGTGTGAGTGGTTGGGAGATGTACAAGAGAAAGCAGCAGGGGATCAGAAGGAAGGTATAGGGACTGAAAAAGAGGGCAAATGACAGTAGGGGCAAGTGTGCATCAACAAACATAAGAGAGAATAAGATTTTAGGAGGTTAGTTAATAGCATGAGAAAAACAAGAGAACAAATGGGAACATTGGTGAAAGTGTCAAATGGGGAAGTGGTAACAGCCAGTGATGAGGTGAAAGAGAAATGGAGTGAGTACATCAAAGGATTGTTGAATGCATATGGTGATATGATGGCATGTTTAGGGTGTTTAAGTTAGGGAGGTATGCCCAGTGTTTTGGTGGTAAGAGAAGAGATGGTCATCGTCTTGCCTAAGATTAAATGTGTCAAAACAGTTAAAGTGGACGGTATTGCACTTGTATTTTTCTAAAAGGGGTGGCTGTGTTGTTGATTGGTTAACTAATATTTTCAGTGCATGTATGGATCGTGGTGAGTTACACAAGGATTGGTGAAATGCATGGGTAGTTCTGTTGTATAACGGCAATGGGATACAAAGGTGAGTGGATTGCTCAAAGTAGATAGGTACAAGTTTGTTAAGTTTACCTGGTGGTTGTTTGGAAGAGTGGTGATTGAAAGATTGGTAGCATGCACAGAGCATCAGACTTGGGAGGAACATTGTGTATGAGAAATACTTTTAGAAGGTATTTATGGTTCTCGAGAGACCATATGATAGTGTTGAGTGAGATGTTGTGTGGAAGGTGTTAGGAATGTATGGTGTGGAAGGAAGGCTATCAGAAGAAGTGAAGAGTTTTTGTCAAGAAAGTAAGTCATGTGTGCAAATAGGCAGAGGAGGGTGAGTGGTTCCAGGTGGAGCTGGGTTAGCAACAGGGGTGTGTAGTGTCACCTCGGGTGTTTAATTTGTTTGTAGATGGGATGGTGAGGGAAGTAATTACAAGGTTCTTTGATAGAGGGGCAGGTATGCAGTCTGTTGGGGGTGAAGCAGCCTAGAAGATGAGTCAGCTGTTGTTTGTTTAAGACACAGTGCTGGAGGCAGATTTGAGTAAAAACTACAAAAGTTGGTGCCTGTGTTTAGGTAAGTGTGTGGAAGGAAAACATTGATGGTAAATGTGAATAAAAAGAAGGTTTTTAAGTTTAGCAGTGCAAAGAAACAGATTAATTGGGTGTGATGTTGAATGGAGAAAACTTAGGGGAAGTGGGGTGATTTAGATATCTGGGAGTGGACATGGTAGTGGATGGAACCATGGAAGCTGAGGTGAGCCATAAGATGGATGAGGGGATGATGGTTTTGGTAGCATTTAGCATTGTGAAAAGAGGTCACTATCTGGGAGGACAAAAATTGGTATGAGAATGTAAAGAAGAGGACGAAAGTATTGGAAAAGAAATATTTAAAGACAACATGTATTGTGAGGAGGATTGATCGAGTGAGTAATGGTAGGATAAGAGAGTGGTGTGGTAATAAAAAAAAGTATGGTTTAAAGAGCTGAAGAGCAAGTCCTAAAATTGTTTGAGCATATTGAGAGAATGAGTGAGAAGAGGTTGACTGAGAATATATGTGTCAGAATTGGAGGGGAAAAGGAGAAGGTGGAGATCAGATTAAAGATGGAATGATGGCTCAAATAAGTTGCAGGAAGGTGAAAGGTGTGCACAGAATAGATTGAATTGAATGTGGCAGATAGGGGTAAGCATGTTGTCAGTGAACTGAACTAGGGCATGTGAAACATCCAGGGTAGACCATGAAAAAGGTCTGTGGGGCCTAGTTGTGGATAGGGAGCTGTGGTTTCAGTCATTATTCATGACAGGCAGAGAATGGATGCGAGCAATTAAGGTGTTTTCTTCATATGTTTCTCTCCTGTCTCTCTAATGCAGGCAGTGGCATACTATCTATCTCTCTATTTATCTGTATCTCTAACTCCTGCTCCCAACTGGTGGAACTCCCTCAATGGAATGGCCACATCAATAGAGTCAACATAACTAGTGAACTCCTGTGCTACTTCTTTATTGCCTCACCCTCAACGGGCCACTGGCAGAGGGCAGCTCTAGCACACTGTTTGCAGAGGGCCGTGCTTCGTGTCCTGCTGACTACTTCTGTGTAATGTTCCTGCCTAATATTTCCACCTACTTTTACCTGATGTTTCTACCTAATGCTCCTGCCTAAATGTTCCTACCTACTACTTTTGTCTACTGCTCTTACCATTTTGCAGTGGCATACATGTGTAAAGATATGATCAATGGTAGTTTATTGAATAAAAGTGCATTTGAGGTTGAGAATGTGAATAGAGAATACATGCAATATAGAAATCAGAGCTGTAACAAGACAAGAGGGTGTTAGTCTCTACATAAATATTGAAAATTTTCAAGAAGCTCATAAAGAGTCATATGGCTGTTCTCATGGCTGCCTGTAAGAGCTGTAATGGTTTGATATGTTTTTAGTGCTGAACTGCAGCTCTGATATCTTTGGCGGCAGGAGATGACATTGGTAAGAATGGTCCAGTAGCTTATTCCTAAAATGTTAAATAAGATCCAAGTGACAGTTGGAGAGAGTTGAGAGAATGATTCTTTAATGGCATTGCTTTACCCTTGGGATGCGTTGTGCCAGTGCATTCATATGCCGTACCAGGTGTGACATGCCAGTGCATTGGTCTAATATTCTGGCAGTAATGTCATAAGCATCCTAACAACACAGCTGGAAAAAATATCACAATCATAGTCACCCATAAATTGGCTAAAAGCGTGTGGTTGCATCATAAGGAATGGAGAGCTAGATTTACATGGCACCTATTGAAGTCAGTTTTAAAGTAACATATGCAAAATTGCTTATTTTAGTATTCATGTTTTTGATAAAAGCAAGGTAATTTTTTGCTTATTTATGTAGAAAATGTTCTTTGTTTTTGAATGTTATGTGAAGACATTGATATTGCACTAAATATATATGATGTAAGAAATATGACATAAAGGATAAGTAAGATAACAAACAGAAAAAAAACCTGAAGTTTTTTTTATTAATATAGTTGCATTTAGAATAAACTCATACCAAGAAAAATCCATAATCATTGAATACTTGCATGAATAAGGAGCATCCATGCCACCAACATAGTCCCTCCCCCATCAACTTGGTACCCTTCCATACCAATTTAGAGGAAAGTATAATACTTTCTTAGATATTTTTTCCAATAGCTTGTGATATAGGAATATTCTGTAAAGGGATTTTTTTCAATTGGTGAGCATCATCTCAGATTTAGTACATGCCACAGTTAAGAGGATGGTGAAGTAAGAGGAACTGGGAATGATCATATATGCTTCAAGATTCATGAGAGTTAGAATCTACTAATAGCAAATTTCTTATATTTTAGAAACACTTTGTAGACTCCTGTATATGTCTTTTTTCAAAATTGTTTATGATAGAGAAAGTAAAGACCATAAACAGATTCGTTGCTAGAAAGACTGAAACAATAAATAAAGGGTAATTGAAATTTATATGAGTTGCCTCTCTTTTCATGGGAGGTGTTTTGATTTTGATATCCCTATTACAGCAAAGCCTTTTACAGTGTGTTTACTTTTGACATTGCTTTTGAACAAGAGTTGCCATATCAAGGAATAAATCAATGTATACCCTAAAGCTCTGACATAGATGATAGTTTGTTGCACTTTGGCCCATGGTCTAAATATCAGTATTTTTATCGTATCTAGAGAAAGTGAAACAGATAGATGAATGTATATTTTGGTGGGAAAAGAGTCAGATCTAAGAATGAATGTAGATCCTTATCTAGGGAGAATTTTAAGATATTACCTTTCATTTTAGAGAACACAAATATTGTCTTTGCCCTGTAAGGTCAGTAACACTCTACATACTGATAACATCTTACTTACAGTATTGTATGATATCTCATTCTTCACAAATCGTGAATAACTATCATATGGGTCTTCAAAATTATATACCTCACACAAGAAGAATGCTGCCTATTTTGTGTGTAGGTTTGTTAGATTTTATAATGATATTGATTGTAAGGTGTTTACACTTTGGTTTTGCAAGCTGGATGTCGTATTGTCAACTTCAGATGATCTTTGTGACTCATTATCATCTAGCTAAGGAGGGAGCTATTGGCATCCAATTCGTACGTGGTCTCATTTGCCAGAAAAGAACTGGAGTAAACTCATCTTGTTGCCAGGACAGAAATTTGTGTTTTGATATAAAAGAATCCTTTCTGTACCAAAATGTGTAGAGCAGAGGATAGATGCATATTGCTTTTGCATTTACTTCATTGGTTTGCTTCTCTTGAAGAACTCTATTCTGATTTGTCATGGATAAAGTGACCTGAAGTTAGTACTCCCTTCAGTTTGTGGGATTAAGCAGTAGTAAATCATCATTAAAACAATTAGTTAATCACTAACTACCACAGATCAGTCCTTTCATGTTTCCTAAGAGCTTTGTACTGATGTTCTCTGCACCTTCCATATGATTTGTTGTTTTAAACAGTCTTGATATGACATAAGCGTATATTAGTATCAACAAAAAAGACTTTTTTTTAGAAAAGAATCTGTCAGATCAAGACTTTTTTGCACATTTCCACTCCCATGGCACATGCACACCTGTATGCACACTTCAGATGTCCTAGACATCTAGAGATTGTTGAATCTGAGAAAATACCTATAACTCAGAGTACTGAGACCGTTGAAAACGTTGGGCATGGAGATACAGTTTCTTGAGCTAATCAGCAGACTCAGGACATGTTGATGGATGCAATGGGACAGGACCTGGGGGCACTGAAACAGAGGAGCTCAGGACACTGATTGAAGTTGTAGTAGATTAATATATACTGTTAGAGACAGAACAGTCAGCAAAATGTATGGGCAGGTAGATGAAAAGTTTAGTGAAGTGTAGAGTATACATGATCAGTGCTTGTTAGTGAAAATGGAGATTATACAGAAATCCAGAGGCACAGAGTGTGATGAATCTAAAGTGGTGGACTCAACCACTATGTGGACGGTACCTAAATTAGAAAGATAATTTAAACAGGAGCTCTATAGAAATAGATAATGTTTAGTTTTGGACTGGATGAAGAATGTATTGAGAAAGAAGGAAGAAGTGCTCATTAAAGGGATACTAGAGGCAGTAGAGTTACCATATGCTAATTCTCTGGTGAAGGAAAGAAGAATTTGTAATTATAATCATAACATAAAGGAATTTCCAATTATGATAAAGTTTGCTTAAGCATCATTTAGCTAGAAGATACTTGAGGAGGTTAAGAAACTTCAAAGCAAGGTGGATTTCAGTGGACTATTCATATAGCATGATAGACTGAGGGGGTAAAAACAGGGGAAGAAGGTTAAGAATACAGTCAGAAAACAAAAAATGGAAGACATCAAATGAGGGAAGAGGACAGACCACCTATGCTAGGTCAGGAATGGTAGGTAATGGTAAAGTTTATCTGAAAGGAATATATACAAATTCTGATACAGTAAAGGGTAAAGAGCCAGAATTTAAGGATCGTACAAGGGAAGTTGCACTCAGAATTGTTAAAGATGTGGAGACAGTGCATAGTACATTGAAATTCTCACCTTTTCTGTCTAGAGGGATATATGATAATGAGGAGGAAAAGAGAAGACAAAAGAGGAAAAGTGGCATCCTAATAAAAGGTAACCTCAAGTTTCAGGAAATGGTGGTGGATGGACCATTCAGACAATACATGATGGAAAAGATTAGGAAAATTTACACAGTAGTGTTCATATTATAAAATCCTTCCAAGAATTATAGTGATCCCCAAAAGATATACAGTGACATCAGCACAAGAACAATCAAAGGAACAATGGGCAGCACTCCAGCCAGCCAGCATATTTAAGATATTATGGGACAAGGAACAAATATAGCGCAATAAGAGAGGAAAAGCCAATACACTTTAAAAAGAAAATTATGGTCAAGGAAGGAAAAAATCCAAGAGTTTTCATAAATTCATTAGGAGTAAATTGTCAGTTAAAAAGCAGCCAATCAGGCTAAGGGATTCAGAGGGAAGCATTATAGACAATGATGTAAGGATATGTGAGCAACTGAAAGTTCTGTGTTTTCACAATGAGAGATGCTGCTGACGCAACTTGTGAGATGGAATGGGGAAGTTTTAGAAAGCATTGAGATATCTAGAAAAGACATTAACAATAGGATACCAATAATCACCCATCTCTCTATCCACTTTCAGTTTTACCCATATCAGTTTAGAGTTTACTGTCTTGCATTCTATTACATACTCCCACAACTCCTGCTTCAGGAGGAGTGCTATGCCTTCCTTTGCTCTTGTCCTCTCACCAACCCCTGACTTTACTCCCAAGACATTCCTAAACCATTCTTCCCCTTTACCCTTAATCTTCGTTTCACTCAGAGCCAAAACATCTGGGCCCCTTTCCTCAAACAGACTATCTATTTCTCCTTTTTTCTCATCTTGATTACATCCACACATTTAGACACCCCAGTCGGAGCCTTCAAGGAGGATGAGCTTTTCCCGCATGACTTCTGTTTCCCCTTTTAGAAATTTCAATACAAGGAGGGAGGTTTCCAGCCCCCTACTCCCGCCCACTTTAGTCGCCTTCTACGACACGCAGCGAATATGTGGGAAGTATTCTTTCTCCCTTGTCCCTTGGGATATTTCTCCCCTATCTGCTTATGCAGTTTGTTTACCAAATCATTCTCCCTAACCCTCTCACTTTGCACACCACCTCGACCAAAACACCCTATATCTGCCACTCTA
>JAUUDZ010303219.1:0-16440 GCA_032361705.1 Panulirus versicolor | reverse complement strand
AGAGAGAGAGAGAGAGAGAGAGAGAGAGAGAGAGAGAGAGAGAGAGAGAGAGAGAGAGAGAGAGAGAGAGACATGATACCCGTCACCACCCATCACCCAGATGTAGGAAACGTCAACTCGTTTCTTCCCGTGAACAGCCAGCCAGCCAGCCAGTCAGCCCCCTACCGCCACCTCACCGTTGTTGCTCGCATATTGTTGTTGTCTTGTTGGCTTCTGCTGTCGGCACTTTCATGTTCCCTGACGTGCTGCATGCAACCATCTGTCTCCTGGGCTCCAGTACACGCAGTCCTCTGTCTCCTGCAGTCATGTAAATGTTTTATCAAACATATGAATGAGAAAGCGAGTCACATTTGCCAGTCGCCAGAAATCGTCACACTGGTTCTTAACCTTTAGGTCTGTCGAATGTCTTGCCTTTTTCACTTAATATGTTCAGAAAGGCTGATGTGTTTACGTAGTTTATATGCGGTGGTTCGGTAGAGATTTTGTGGATACACTTGCTCCTTCTTTAGGTCCTCAGTTTTATATTCAGTCCCGTAAAATGAGCTGTCTACTAACTAGGAACTTTTTCAACCCAGTTCCCTGCAAGTTTAATGTTCCTCTCCTTATCACTGATGAACCAGCAAATCATGAATGACATATTTACATGAACATTTCCAGGAACAATTTCATACACACACACACACACACACACACACACACACACACACACAAACACACACATACACACACACACACATAAAGAATTCCTCCAATATAAATATTCCCCCGCAACCAGTGATGTACACGAAAACAAATACACATGCATTTCACCCCAACACAAAATACATAAACACTTACAGACATGAAACAGATTTACGGACACAAACACACAATATCCTCACATACAGAAAAACACACACATAAAAACTGTACACATAAATATTTAGATGTACTCAATTTCATACGCGCATAAAACGTGCACACACACACACCCACACACCCACAGCCTGCCAAACCTTCCCTTCCACTACAATGGTTAATTCTCTGTGGTGGCTTTACCCTCCCGTAGGAGTGTAGGCGACAGGAAATGTCAGACTTGCTTCATTCCTTCCCACGTTCCATCTGTGGTGCTGGAAATACACCTTAGTGGCCCAAGAACTGAGTAAGAGATATAACTGGAACATTTCCAGTTGGTCGGCGACTGCTTGTAGAACCAGTCTTGGGTGTACGGAGGGTTGGAAGCCCCAGGAGCTGTCGGTCGCTACCACTGGTTGATGCTCACAAAGCCGCCTGTATCTACCAGACAGTGGTCTACCGGTAGTAGTCTTCGTTCCAGATACCTGGTTGGCTGTGAGTGACCTGGGAGTCGGCAGGAGAGCTACTCCACCGAGCACAGGACTCTGCCCAGGCATTGCAGGACTTACCAGAGCTTTTACTTAACTGCATCACAACAGGGTCATCACTCACCACACTCCCCTTATGATCTGCTACATCTGACCACCTTGTATCTTCCCCTCAAACCTAAACTTTTATTTCTTCTATCCCTTTATAGAGCTCGTAGAGTGATGGAGTTTTAAGCCAACACAGGGTTTTAACACCCCAGTATATGTGACCCTGTGGACCCTGGCCAACGTTAAAGTATGATGGATCACAACATCAAGAGACCATGGGTGGAAGCTTTGGGGTCCTGCAAAAGCCGAAGGGAAGGACAGAAAATAGGGCTGGCTTTGTAGGATGATGATCACTTAGTTTCAATCATGGAAATTTCACAAGGATATTTTTCCTTCCCTCTGTAGATGCAAATATTCTTGCAGAGCGTATTTATCAATGTAGTTCTCCTAAATTATCGCCGAACGAAGAGAAAAATTGAAATAAGAACATTTAAAATCAGAAACGAAAAATAAATATGTCTGCTGAAGATGAAGATATGAGAAAGTGATACACCAAAGCCAGGGAAAGAATCAAGTTTAGCTCAACTCATTTCAAACTTATGAGGGAAGGGCACGGGGCACCTCTGCTTCCGTCTGTCCAGCGCAAACCTATAATTCTTCCCTGTTATCTAAGCACGGGCGCTGTGACCATACCTCTTCCTTTGTGGACGTGTTAGTAGGATCTAGAGCGGCGGCTGAGAGCCACAGACATTTATTCGACACAGCAACTATGTCAACAGAAGAAGAGCGACACGCTTCATATTGTGGGGATCTCGAGGCCTGACCACATACTCTCCCCTCGGCTGAGGCGTCGGCGGCAGGAGACTCTGGCGGTCTCGTCTCACCCAAATCTTCCTGGCAGATGTGTCACCAGGAGCAGAGTGTGGGAGGCGCAGGTACTACTTACTATCCTTCACCAGCAGACGTGTCGCCAGCAGCAGAGTGTGGGAGGTGCAGGTACTACTTACTATCCTTCACCAGCAGACGTGTCGCCAGCAGCAGAGTGTGGGAGGTGCGGGATCTATCCATCACCATCATGGGAGGGGCAGGAGTAGCAGAACGAGGACAGTAAAACCATAACACACCTGGTGACTATCTCCTCTTGTCATAAAGTTTAGATGGAATTGGAATGTATGCGTGTTATCAGAGATAAGGTGGTCATGCCACCCATGGATTCACAAATAGAGAGGAAAAGGTTTTAAGAGAAAAAGATTTAGAATCGATACTTTTGATTTATAGTGATGGACATTGCCCGGGCAAAACATATCCCAATCTAGACCATCGAGAGAGAAAGAAAAAAGTAAAAGAGGAAGAAAGTAAAATATCAATGAATAATCTGATAAGCAACCCAGTCTGTGATATGATCAGATGAACTGTGTGTTTTCTTATGGATCTGGAAATTTATTGGAAACGAAACACTGGCGCGAGATAAACTGTTTCACAGGAGGAACAAAACTTCAAAAGAAACAACGTAAGCATTAAATCGTTTGACCTGTTATTAAGATCACAACAGAATGTCGTTGATAACCTGTAATTATGCGCCATGTGAGGATTTTATTTGATAAGGGTGAATGATGTATAGTATAGTGAGGGTATTGAACATAGGCTTGTATAGAGTTACGTAAAACTTCTGGTTCAAAGGATAGATAAATACGATTCTTTAGGAAGACTGTGTAGACAGGAGATAGAATTTGGGCCGTGTTCCAGAATTACTGTTGCCTGAGTTTATACTCGAACACTCCATAAATATTTGACCAAAATTTCGAAGAAAAATCCAGGTTAAAGTTATGAAATCTCATGCATGGTCCATAGAACACCGAGACGTCGTAATGTAAGGACTCCAGAAAACACTATCAATAGGTTTATCTTGTAAACAGGAAAAGGTCGAGTGTATCACAAGTCTGTGGCTAGACTTCCTCTGGCCTTTGCCTTAGTGAGCGAGCCATCAGGATGCACACTGTTATCTTAGCCAATACTTCCTCCCACTCACACGTAGGAGAACCTACGCTGGGGCGATAAACATGAGGAGGTTATGAGGTCCCTTTCATGCGTCCTGCAGTTCCCTTTAGGTGTGTGTGAAGACACATAGGCAGGCACAGGGAGGGTGGTGATCCAGCATTAAAACTTACAGTATCAATGATCATCTGTCCCTTACAGGAGTAAAGGGATTCATTCATATTCTGCACGTATCAGAATGCCCTACCTACTGGAACGCACCCAAATCAGAAAATGGAATAACATGATAAACATCACTCGATCAAAGTGTTTTCACCCTCTCCTAGTCTTAACTAATTGCCTAATGAACGCTTTAGCTTTAACTTCGTAACCTCTCCCCTGTACAAACACATCACGCCCTCAGCCTTTCAGGGTAAATCCCTCTTCTTAGCCGGAATTTGGTGGCGTCACCCACTTCTGAATCATGCTACTGAATACCAGAAAGACAGAGGAGTAGATGATAAAAGGACAGGAGGAAAGGACAGCAAATAAGACCAGGAGACAAGGCCAACAAGCGGTACGGACAGATAAGACCTACGAAGAAGACTGACGAAGAGTGAGGGCAAGTGCCCCAACAAGGGCACCGCTAAACACCCCCTTGAAATATTGCTAGGAAAGATATAACATTAAGCAAAATAGCTTCCACTCACCCTGAGCCAGGAAGAGATTAAGGAAAGACGGAACAGTTTCATGCCTTTCCTGTCGTACAGATTCCAAATTCATTTGAAATGATATTGTCGATATACAGTATTGTCATCATTCAACTAGGTGTTACCTTGTCCTCTCGGTGAAACAATACGTGTCACCATGTTCTCTTGGTGTCGTCATTCGGTGTCACCATGTTCTCTTGGTGTCATCCTTTGGTGTGACCACGTGCTCTTGGTGTGACAACTAGGTCCCATCATGTCCTCTTGCAACTGAAGATTCACGTCCTTTACACATGAGCAAAAAGAAATACCTCATCCTGGCTACTTTCCCCACGCTTGTCATGTAGCTTCTTCTCATTTGTTAAGGTTCTTAATGTATCCCTAAATCTATTTCATGCTTTCTCACATCCCGGTTACTCCCCGCCATCCTTGTTTCTCTTCCTAATTCACTAATTTTATCCTCAGTACTCAGTTTTCCTTAATACAATTGGTCTTTACATATAAAAGACTTATTATCCTTAGTCATGGAAATTCACTCTCGCTGGCGTGGACTTTAACATTCAGTTTATGCAGGTATCGCTCTGACGACAACTAACCCTCCGGCCAAAATTGCTCTCCTCATTAGCAGACAGAACCGGGCCATGCCTTACAACTTTTACCACACTGACCTGTGGGTTTCCGTCGATCTTTCCCTCTTATCACACAGCCTCAAAGTGACCAAATGCTCTACCGCTGTTTTGAATTCCCTTTTTTTTCTATTCCTTTGTGTTTTTGTGTAACCTCATACAGAGCCTGTGGCAGCTTCCCTCATATTTCAGAGTAGTTCAGGAATACCCTGTCATCAACGCGTCTCACTTATGTCTTTCGTATTGCCTCATCCAGAACACATTAAACAGCCATGGTGACACTATGGAACCTTACTGCACTCCAAATTTATTTCAAATGCCATCATTTATTCTCACGCACGTACCATATCCATTATAAAAGTCTCCCTTGCAGTCACCAGTTTTCCATCTATATCCCGGAGCCAGAAACGTCCCAAAGCAATTTTCTGTTCACTTTATAGCACGGCTTTTCCCTAGTCATGGACTGCAAAAGGAATTTTCTCATGTCTCTCTCTGTCTGTCTGTACCTCGTCACTCGTCTCCCCCTTTTTCTAAATCCGTCCTTTTTCCTCATTTTCCAAGGGCTTAGAAAATTCTTGTTTCACTGTCAGGCATACGCTCATCATACACTGTATTACATTAAGCTGTCTTCTGAAGCTCTTGGTGCTGGTCCGACTGACAATAATCGTATTCGAAGCATTAGTGAACCTCCCGAAGGGGATGAATACCACTGTGGATTTACAGAGGGGCAGAGTGTGTAAGGACCAGACTCTCTTTCAGGAAGGCAGGAAGTGGAGGAACACCTAAAGAATACTATGTAATGCATGAGGCACTCATGTTTATGATAAAGGCAGTTGATTAAGTTAATGGGGACGGATTCTAGGAATTCCTGGCTCGCTGTGATGTACGCAGAAGTTTTCTCCTTAATTCTTTTCAGAGCGTTTTTAATTCAAGTAGTGCTTGCATGAGAGATTATGGGTGCATGGTCTTGAAAAGAATGTTGGACACCGTCAGGGTTGTATAACGTCACCAGCCTCGTATAATTTCCTTTATGAAAGGGTCATAACGGGGGATGAGATTGGGAAAGCGTTGGATGTATTGTATTTACGAGCTGGTAAAAGTAATATCTTTTTTTTTTTCTAACTTAAGTTTAAAGTATTGTTCCTCTGAACAAAATACACTCGAGGATGTCAGAAACTGAAGGGCGTTGGTCGTCTCATGTTGACATTTTAGTAGTGTTAGGTCTTGCCCAAGGCTTTCCCGGTGACAGGTGGTTGGAGATATCAAATGATCTAGTTATACATATCACTCGTCACATCTCTGTATCACTGGTCAACTGTTGTTCTTCCGTTGTACAATATTCTCACATCCTCGTCACAAACATCACGTCTCCAGCTGCTGTTCTAACTGCTGTTGTCTGTCAACATCTGCTGTTGTAATGTGGTGACAGTGATACTGTGTTCTTCACTAACCTCAGATATTGATATTTTCCTAAACGCCTGGATACTCTTTCTATACCATAAGGTGTAGGATTGAACTTGAATTTTAATCCTAAAACAAACAGAAATTACCATTCCAATATTTATGTTATCAAAACTTGCCATTCCCATATTCGTATTATCAAAACGTACCATTCCCATATTCATATCATCAAAACGATTTCAAAGATATTCCAACGACGTTTATGGAAAGAAAAAAATAATTGGGTTAGATGTGATAAGAGAAATATATTCGTTTCATTTTGGAACCCGAAATGATTTACAACGTTAACTTGGGCGTTTAGATCATAACTGAGTGCATGACTGTTTGCCAGAGAGAGAGAAAAAAGAAAAGAAATAAGAAAGCATAAGATAAGTTGTGTCACATAAAACATGGTAATTTGCAGGCGTTTTTAGTATATGAGTCAAACATTAATGTCTCAGAGAATATTTGCTTTGTGCCAGCCATAACAAGACTTGTGAATCATATGCTACATGCAACCGACTGTGGTATACGACGTCGAAAAGACATCAGATAAGCTGTCTTAAGACCCTGGCTAAAAGATCGAGGAAGATGATACTAAAGTTAGCCTTAACGTCAGTAAGTATTAGAAGTGGATTTACACAGAGCTGCATAGGTAAGAACACCTCACATACCCCGTAGTCCGAGGGAGGTTGTCTGGCCTCAACACTACTGAGGGAGGTGTGCTCTCTCTCCTTAAGAGCAGTGAAGGAAAAAGGATAGCAAAGGCAGAGGCTCTCTCCTCACCCTCCACGTCCTCCGGCAACGCCGGGAATAGATAGAAATACCGTTCAGAGCCAAAAATGTCAGGAGGAAAAGGAGGATCTTTTAAGTGTACCGATGCATGAGTCTGTATTGGATTAGAGTACAAAATATGAAAAAAAAAAAGATCCAGTGCCTCTCCAAAAGAAAAGAATACATGTGGGTCGTACCGAAAAAAAAAAACATACATTCATAGGGGCCATGAATTTCTGAGATCGCTTTACCAAAAATCGACCCAATAGTTCCATAAGGCCAATGACACACAGAGAATAGGAGCGACAACATATATCTTACTGGCAGTACTCCCCCTGGTGTTCGTGAGCGTCTCTGGGATGAGCGAACACAATGCTTTTGGGATCATTGCAGAATCCCACGTATTTGTTGGAGAACGCGCAGTGAAGGATAGTAACCATGAAAATAAGGGAAGAGGTATAAGAAATATATATAGATACCTCACTAAAGACAATGTTAAAAAATCTGATAAGTAAATCATATTCAAGCCCCACTAATAAGTATTCTATCCACAGGATTAATTTTGAAAGAGAGCGATTATGTGATTGGGCCAGAGACAGACCAGGAGAATGGATGAAACAGCTTAAGAATATAATTACTCTTCTGAGAGATGGTTTCAACTGATATACTACCGCCACAAAATTCTGACTTGCTCTATAAATATTCTTTGGATAATAATCATTCAACTCGGAAGCTTGACTGGAGATGGACTTCCAGACGAACCATTTCTCAGATATTCTTACCATGCAACCCAGAGACCAAGGAGTGAAGATCCTCCTCACGGTTAACGAACAGCAACTGTCTCTGAGAGTGAGAGGTGTTTGCTATCTATTTTGATAAAAGTTGTTTTCTTTGATCCGTCAATAGCCAAAAAGATATGAATTATTCTGGTTTTCCATAAAAAAGATGAAAATATTCAAATTGAATGAATAGATATAGGCTATATATCTATATTTTTAAGCCTCTTCATATCAATCGATTACTGATATTGATAATTACCTATTAAAGATTATTCGTTGAAGCAAATATTTCGACAGTATTCCTGGATGGGGCTGCATAAATCGAATGTACTTTTCTGTGTGTAGAAAATCTCTCTTTTACCGTCGGGGATCAAAAGGTGACACTTTAGTAAGCATTGGGAGTAACTAAATCAAAGGGATTTTGCTTCTGAGGGAGAACTAAGTTTGAAATCCCTCACATCTACATATCCAAGAGTCTATCATGACATTAAGTCTAAACAGCAATCTCAATGAAGGAGACGAAGCTCCTTAATTTCACGACACAGTCTCGTATTTCCTAAGCAGTGGGAATGAGAATTGTAGGGTGTATTACGTACCTATATTCCAGGCTGATCAAACAAAGAAAAGACGAGCTTAGACTATACATATTTCTAAAGCCTAGTCGCAGGGGCTTCGTTGCTGTATAAAAACCTGAATTATTTGCTCTTGAGAAACCTAACGTTGGAGGGAGTGTTTATGCACTACCCGCATGTGTACACTGTAGGTTTAAGGCAAATGAAAGAACACAGAGCTTAAGAAGATCTGAGTTTGAAACAGTGTGGTCTGTACATGTCTTCTTTAAGAATATCATTTTTGTTTTTTAATGGAAAATGGAAAAGTGTGCTGGAAAAATACAATGATTTACAGTAATATTTTTTTGTTTTGGTGTGTGATCATAAACATGAAAGAGATCGTGTCCGTGTGCCATCTTCCGGAGATGGAAGTCAAAATTTATATTCTCTTCTGTAGGAGCGAAGGTGTCTTGACCTCCCTGAGTAACGTTGGATCCTGAAGTATCTAAATGACAGAACGAAACTCAAATAATAATAACTATATAACGTGAATATCTTAATAATAATGTAGCTTACGATGTCACTGCGAAGCTGTCTTTGAACTTCATCTCTCGTTGACCAAGATAAGCGATTGTGTAAAACTGATGTTAGCTGACGTGATAAAGCATGGACAAATCTTGATTAGCTAAACCTATTAAGATGAAGATCCTGTTTGGCAGTCATTCAAACTGTGACAGTCATTCACTTTGTCTTTCTGGTAGTTGATTCGTACAACAGATCATGGCTTATACAAGACAGAAGGTGTTAGTGCTTTATTTACGCTGGCGTCTCCAAAGAATTTATATCATGAATTATCATTCTATGAGTAACGATTTCGAGTCGAGAAATACAGTGAACCTTCTTTTCTATACTGAACTGAAAATCTTCCTCTGTACAAACCTGGGTCGTATGTCTGGTATTAATTAGTTTGTATCTTGGAGCACCAATAACTCCTAATGCCGTGTTAATTTCCGTTGTTTAGAAGCCTAAGAAATGATATAAATACGACATCTATAAGTCTACAAGCTGGGATTACGTAATGAAAATCAGGAGAAAAAGGAAAAGACAGGCAGTTTTACCCTGCTGGTCTGAGAGTTAATCTTTTGCCTCATTACCAGGCCAGTGATCTTGGAGTAAAAATTCCCCGAAAAGTTTGGTGTTGAAGAAGAATTTAATGGAGTGATCATTACACCTAACTGGATTTTTTTTTTCCAACCCCCGAGACTTTTAAGGATGCTTAAGCTTCCCTAAATGAGCAAGTTGACGAACTTCAGTAAAGCATCAAAGAATCACTGGGAAAAAAAACGGGTGAATTTTCATAGATTAATAAATTCTTAAGCAGGAACTTTTCCTGTAGGAGGGTGGCTATGTCTCCTTAGTGGTCGCCCATGAGCCATGATGTTGAGCGGGCTTGATGGTGGTCGAGTACCAGCCTTTTCCTCCAAAATGGGTGTCAACCTCTCCATTAGGATCACAATATCTCTCTCTTCAAATGGCCTCTGATTACTTCCATCCATTGCAAAACAGAACTTAAAGAATGACAGAGAACAAAGTGCTTGTAAATGCTGTATCCATGAAGGATATGAATGTCACTTCTGTGATTACGTTTCATTGTGAGAGACATGAGCTATTTGTGAATATGGGGAGTGACCTTTGCGTTCGTTGAACCCCACTTACTACAGCTGTATTTCTATAATCCCCTCACATGTGTCGCCATCTGTGTCATTAGATAGAGCTTCCCTCTCAGCTCTTTTAATAGAGAGGTGTTTCATCCCTTGATGATAATTTGTTTCTTTGCTTACATGTTTCTCATTTTCCCATCTTGATAATTTCTTCGTTACTTTCTTCAAAATTCTAGTCTGATATATCTATACATTAAATTTAGTATTTACGTGTATTAGCACGTATGTTCACGTCCAGACTTTCCCCTAAACTTGATAACTGTGATGCTTGTAAAACTCTTTGAATTAACATACAAACTCTAATGATCTCCCAACAGATTAATTTGACCATTTCATCCATTCTTTTTATTGGGTATAAGAATCTCTCGTTCCAACCATCGTGAAGTGAAGTTGATTGATAACTGTGGGCAGTAAATTTCATTTATTCGTATACATAACAACTGATCCTCAAAAATTCTGGGAATACTATCATTTATGTTAATTTTGGTAGACACGGCAATAATAACTGATATGAAATAAGGGTCTAGAATAAGTATTGAAATCTCAAACGTAAAATAATGAACAAGAAATAATCATCGGGTATAATTCCCAACAAGCAAATAACCACCTTATTTTTTTCTCCTCAGTGGAATGTCAATTAATGAAAAGCAAACGAGTGTGTTTACCCTGAGTGGTGAATATTTCATCCTCCAATAATGACAGGTTAACCTGACCCGTTGGGTAAAGAAACTGGTCGAGAAAATGTGCAGAACAAATATGTGTCTCATGGTCTGTGAGGGTCACCCTTAGCACCAGAGTCCCTCATGTTTTGAGAGGGGTCGCCCTTAACACCAGAGAGTCCCTCATGGTCTGTGAGGGGCCGCCCTTAACACCAGAGTCCCTTATGGTCTGTGAGGGTCGTCCTTAGCACCAGAGTCCCTCATGGTCTGAGAGGGGTCGCCCTTAACACCAGAGTTCCTTATGGTCTGTGAGGGTCGTCCTTATAACTACTATTCGTGAAGATCCACAGGGAGATATCAAGACCCACGAGGCAACAGAGTATATTCATAAGAGGAATTATCAACCCCTTTGGTTAGCTCTTAAGTGCTTGTAAGAAGGTATTACGTATCGACTGGTACACCGTCAATTGTTGAGGACAATCATGGACTGACGGGAAATTCTTACATGCATGCATATTCAAGGATGTGAAATCATATAATTAAGCTGGGAAATGACGTGTGTCAGGAGTGGTTCACGACACATTATTTTTTTTTTTTTCTAAGAGGACCTTTACTGGGAGAGAAATTGTAAGTTCATATGAGCAAGTGGTTGACTAATGGCCTCAGTTCTCGATCAACGAGAATCATTTATGGGCTGATTAATATCAATCGATGAGTTTCATAAATCTTGTCACGACATTCATTAATTCGTGGGAGAAATTATGGTCGTATAGATGTTTGTGAATTCATGGGGAGGTGGTGTCACGAGTCTGTGAGGTAGTTATATATATCCATGAGGAAGCCACAGCTCTTCCACGAATGTTAAAGATTTCATGGCCAACAAGAACAAGCACTGGGCAAAAGAAAAAAAAGGAAGAAATCATTGGACTTTTTTTGAGCTCAGTTAAAAAATCTCGAGTCAATATGTATTTTGGATACAAACTTGAATGTACTTTACATTTAGTAGAAGCGTTTTCTTGTTAGATAAAAGGAAATCTAAAAAATAAGAAAAAAGTTTTACTGGCCTCTCCAAACATGGCAATATGTTAGTACCTTATGTTTATTCTGTATATTTGAACTATAATGATAAAGACACGGAGCCATCGTAATATTGCCTCTTACCACAGCTGAGGATATCGGGTATTCACGAAAACAAACAGACGTACGCCTCATAAAGGTTACGAGAGGATAAACATAAGGATCCAATATTGAATGTTGCTTCACTTTGAGGGGATACTGATTCCACAAAATGCCAGCTTTGCTTTTAATCTCTGAATTATTTACAGAACCGAACTTCGTCCACGTATGGAAAGACGTCAGTGGATCATGAGTTCTTTGCCTTTCATAAGCTAGTGTTCTCCGTCTGCTCTGACTGATACAAGTGTATTTCGAGACGTATTTCAGCGGTTGATCATATTGTGAGACACTTCCGTCACCAAGTTTACTGGGTTGTTCCTATGTTTCCAAACATGGCTGACGTTCCCAAGAGCGTAGCTGTTGTCTTCTACGGGAGCAGTTCGTCCCCTGCTCACCTTTGCCTGGGCGAGTTCTCAACAGCATCCTACCTTACTGAGGATGAACTCTCTCTCTCTCTCTCTCTCTCTCTCTCTCTCTCTCTCTCTCTCTTTCCCCCCCTCTCCACTTTATCCGCATTGTCTTGTTGCAGCACCAAAGAACAACAGAAACATCAGTACGAGTCTAGTAAATTACCCTCATTAACCCTGAAAAAGAGGATGAATTCTGGAACAGCTCGCCAGTAATTCCACTGTTTAAACTATACCTGTTACATAATCCATGACCCTCGTCTGAATTATGAACACCTGTTTTCTGAAATCGTCATGGAGTATTACAGGCATTAATAAGAATATATATGTGTATAAATCTAGAACACAAACACAGCACGATTTTCTTCAGTGCTTTTGATAAATATATGTATATTTCAGTATCGTAAATCATTCAGTAAACATATTTTGTCATTTTGTTCATGGTTTAGTTTACTTTACTGGGAATGGTTGAATTCTCATTCAAGTATGAATAATACGGTAGGTAGCCCATTTGGCATGGCAGTATATAACCACTGATCTCAACGATACGATCCTTAAGCAGCATGCAACACCCTTGGGCATGATGAGATGGTATTCGACCTGACTGTTTAGGATTAAATCAGATTTTGCGATGTAATTCCCTAGGGGTTGAACTGAAGCGCTCAATGGCCGTAGTCTCGTGCTCAAAGACCGTCCCATCGTGTCCCAGGGGCTTGAAGGAAGTATGCAAATCGACAGATTTACGTTCAGTGAGCCAGAAAGCATTGGGACAAGTGGACATAAGACCAACTGGAGATGTGGTTATAATTGTTTCCCATGGCCATGGTGAGACGAGGCAGCAGGACAGACCACAATGAAACACCAGCAACACAACGAGAGGAGTTGTATGTAGATGATGCAGCAGGTCATATATAACACAGATACATCAGCAATGCAACGAGAGGTGCTGTATGCAGATGATACAGCAGGTCATACGACCTAGATACACTAACAATACCAGAAGTGTTGTGTGGAGATGATACAGCAGATCAGCCAATGGAGGAGGAGGAGGAGGAGGAGGAGGAGTACAACACAATGTGGAGAGGATATAATGCTGTACCTGGCTCACAGGAGCATAACAGCAACACAGCATAAGATATGATGATTAGATAACTCGGAGAAGTAGCCAGCAGAGACTCATCTGCAAAGCAGCGAGAAGAGTTAATGAGATGACTATATAACAGACCAGCCAGGGAGGGAGGACTTACCATGTACAGAGCATAAAGTGAGGTGGGAGACAGCAACAGGATGAGAGCATGGAGAGATACAGCTTCAGAATATATATGGTGAGGATATGGTACAAGCAGACTGGCCCAGGGTAACATACCAGCAATCCAGGAATCTAAGGCTTAGCTCCGTAACCACCATTCAGAAGGAAGTCAGTGAATAATCTCCACAACATCCACTCCTTTGGGAACCGCCCACCCCAGCAGCGAGCGTCTCTGTTCTGAGCACCATTTCTCTCTACCAAAGTATACACAGTCCGACACTCCACGGTATCTATCCGCTATCTTCCGACCTTCACCTCCACAGCCGACCACAACTAGTCCCCTCTTCAATCTCCATATTCAATCCTCCTCCCTCCGACTCAGGGTTCAACATAAGAGCCAAGAAAAGACCGGAATAAACATCGGTCTTGCGAACCAATGGAAGCCTTAACGAAGAAGGTACAGCTCCTCAGCCACAACAAGTCACAGTAAATCCAGAGAGTTACCTCGGAGAAGTAGACTCCAGCAGGAGCGGAAAAACCTCGCTCAAAATCCTAACGAAGTCGTACGACTGAATAATGAAATCATAAGAAAATGAAATAAACCTTTTTTTCTGTCTTGTTTGATAAGCATTGCACAGATAACTCTCCCTCTTTCCAAGCTCTTTCATCATTCTTCCGTTGCCTATTTTCTTGATGATATCTTAAATAAACATAACATCACGCCGCGTACCATTGAAAGAGGATCTATCTCCACTGGGGAACAAAAGAAGGTATTCTAAAAATCTTCTGAACGATCCTCAGCGGCAACAAATTTGCTGAGGATGCTGGACGAGAGCTTACCATTCCTCAGCGAAATGAGAGTCTCTCCCAGGGGGTCGGGCCAGAGCGGTCGGATCTTTACAATGTTCTTTATGGCTTCAGTTTAGCGACCTGGATACAGCAGCAGCAGCAGATGCTGTCCCCGTGTGGCCTGGGGTAAACTGTTCGCTCTCCGTATTCCATGAATATAAAGTACATCTATCTCACGTGCGTTCAAAGCCGCCCACGTAATCACAGAGGTATGTGCAAACTCATTCACGTGCTTGCACATAAACACGTGCTCAAACAAATAAGATATTCACACGTACGTACATATAAGTGCGTATATGTACGTGCTACATGTACGTGAACGAGGGAAGAACGCTCACACAAATGCTTATACTCAAACAGAGTGAAATTAAGCAAGAATTTTGTTAGAAAAGATGTAAAGAAGTGCCGACTGTGGACACTAGAGAGAAAATTAAAAAAGTTTAGTAGCATTGAAAGTTCAAGAGATGGGGAACCACGACTGTAAAACTCTCTCTCCGTACAGTACAAAAAAGGTAAATACACAAACACACACACACACACACACACACACACACACACACACACACACACACATAGATACACGCTCACACACACACTACATTAGTGAGTAAACTTTGACTGAGGAGTATACTTAAAACAATGATTACGGTCAAACTAGTGAGTATACCCAGGCCAGTGAGTATAATCAAACCAGTGGGTATGATCAAAACAGAGAGTATAGCCAAACCAGTGAGTGGAAAAAACCAGTCAGTATACACAAACCACTGAGCACATAAAACCAGTGAGTATGCAAAACCAGTGAATATACCTGAACCAGTGGGTATACCCAGACCAGTAGGTATATCCAGACCAGTGGGTATAAACCAGTAGGTATACTCAGACCAGTGGATATAAACCAGTAGGTATACTCAGACTAGTGGATACAAACCAGTAGGTATACCCAGACCAGTAGGTATACCCAGACCAGTAGGTATACCCAGACCAGTAAGTATACCCAGACCAGTGGGTGTACCCAGACCAGTAGGTATACCCAGACCAGTAGGTATACCCAGACCAGCGGGTATACTCAAACCAATAGGTATAAACCAGTAAGTACACACAAACCAGAGGGAGCCTCCGCCTCCGCTGGTAGATCCTTGTGTTTAAACAGAAGGTATAAAAGTGAGCCTGGCAGAGCCCCACCCAGCTTCTTCAGGCCCTCAAGACCTCCATCCTCTCCAGGAATGGAATCCTCTCCACACATCTGCTCCTGACGATCACTGAGGATAGTTGGCACAGTCTCCTGTCTCGCCAGAGGAGCCACAACCTCGCCTCTCAGCCACAACCTCTTATATACGATGGAAATATATATCGTGTTCCACAGAAGCTGTAGTCACAGGAAGAAAAACAAAAGAGGTGAATAGATATCAAATAAGGAATAAAGGAAAAATCTTCGTATTCCTCTTCTTCTTGCATTGGTTGCCAGTAGATTGATCAGGATTGCAGGTCGCATGCTCTTGATAAGCGAGGCTTACATACTCTGAGGCACAGAACGATGCATGCTGTGACGAAGTGATTAATCCTTAGTCATGTAAGAGCACCTCAATCCTTGGCCATCTTCCTTCTGTAGAGACTGAAGATTTGTCATTTTCATAGCTATCAATACACAATCACTACAGCATCACTGTAGTTACCTCACTTTCGTGGATACTGCGGGCCACCAGACGTGCCTATTCTGGCAGACTGTTCCCCCCTTGTGAGATCTTGATGGTAGATGGCATTATTGAGTCCCAGTGGCATTAGTTCTTCACCATAGAAGATCTCTTTGGCATCCTTTCCCCCAAAGCCTCTGAGGCTATGCAAGATAACACTCTGGATGGCAGTGACCTCTCTGGTTCCTGAAGTCGTCTACTGCATCTGTGGCGTTGAGACTCGCTCAACGTGGTGGAGTCTTCAGTGGTTCATTGGATATAAGTAATCATACTACGCTGCTTCTGTATCTTTGACGAAAATGTACTGACACTATTGCCAGGTCGATCTGGATTCCAAAGGTCGTGGACCTGGTGGGGGTGTCTGTCAACGGGTGAAATTCTCGATGGCCTTTCCAGCGACGAGATATCACTATACGGCAGCAAGTGGGTTAAGGATTAATATAAAGTTCTCAGGCCTGGACTTCTTG
>JAUUDZ010303109.1:0-12210 GCA_032361705.1 Panulirus versicolor | reverse complement strand
TTTGGAAGGGTGGGAACAGTCACCCATCTTTGGAAAAGACTGTACCAATGTGCGCTTATAAGATGAAGGAAAACCTTCAAAGTGTGGAAAAGTGCGAGTAAGCAAGTGTAGCAAGCAATAAGCTCAGAAGCGCACTCTTTCAAACACAAGGAGGGATGTGATCTCGTTCACGCGTTTGTCTTGACTGTGAGCTCAGCGAGGTCTTTTTATGACCGTACAAAAGAGATAATTGGGATTGGATACAGAATTAGTAAGAGGCGCGACGAGGAGTTTGAGAATGTGAGACTCATCGAAGGTGGAGTTAGAGAAGACTTTAAGAGCCGGAAAGAGTTGCTTTATCATTAGGAGAGACAGCTATATTGCCGTTAGAACAGAGAGAGAGAGAAAAAAAAAGTAACGAATGAAAGGAAGCATGACTAAAGACCAGAAAAAATAAACAATCTGTGGGAGAAGGGAAGAGGTTCTCACATTTCCTTTGGACAGAGGAAAACTTCGCCTCACAAAAATCGTATTAGCAACGATTTCTAGCAGAGATGAAATCTTTATGTGAGTCGGAGGAAGGAATGTTTTTCAGCAACCGACATGCCAGGTCCCTTGCCCGTATGGCTCAGAGAATGGTTGAACCACAAACTGGAAGAAGAGATAATCCGAGAGGAAGAGGAAATGTGTGTCTCTAGTCTCATAAGAAGTACCAGTATTGACGTTACGTTGAGGCAAAAGGAGCAAAATTAAGAAAGGTTGATAGGACTATGCTTGGGGCGAGAGGACTATCCATCAACTAATCATGAAGGGAATATTAGTCAAAGAAGTCTGTAAAGTAAGGAGAGCAGAAAGCGAAACAGGGAATCGGTGATAGCTCAGAGACAAGACTAACGACAGATGGCGAAAAATTTAGGAGCCTGAAGGTCTGAAAGACTTATGACAGGTACGATGTCTCGGAATGAGCGCAAATTCGCCATATAAAGTGGAATCTTGAGTAAAGATGCGAAAGGGAATGACAAAAAACATCGTTCATTTGTTGGATCTCCCACAGAAGAAAGATATAAAAAGAGAGGTACCACCGTGCTAGTGTCCAACAAAATGAAAGGTTAATACAAAGACCGCAAAAAGTTAGTAAACTGAATGAGTGTCAGGTCTATGAGAGAGGCAAGGGTCTTGGGAAGTATTGATACTGCTTTTGCCTCAGACCTTTGTCTCATTGGCAGTTGAGTCAGGCCAGGGAATCTTCACACGTCATACCGGATAAAAGCTTCATAGACTTATTCACCTTTGTATGTAAAAAATCTTAATGAGAGAACGGAGAGGAGAAGGGGAAAAAAAATGAAAACAGGTTGTGAAAACGAGTGCATATTACATGAAGGGATAACACTGAAACTAAGGGTAACATACTGAAATTATAGCCAAGGTACTTTAGTCTTGACGTGACAGAAAGTAAACAAGACCAGGAGACCTAACACGAATGGTGGAAGATAGTTCGAACACCACTTGAACTGTCCTAAGTAGGAAAGAAAATATTACTCGAGGTTGTTGCCGTCTATAACCTACTTTCTTCGGGGCAAAATACTAGGAGTTGGTGAGAGAACTTAACCTTAAAGGAGCTGGGACTACCGGAGGGGATAATACCTTAATACCTAAACCCTCATTTACTCTGCCAACAGAGAAATTCTCCTCACATTAGGCTCTGTACTTTTAATGTTCTTTCTCTTTACGTTTGCCATAACGCAAAATTCTTACATCTGTTTTCCTCTTTTGTACTCGTCCGCCGTTCACCTTGTTAGCAAGGTAGCGCCAGGAATAGACGAACAGAATTCTTACAAATAAAGTAATGTTTAAAAAAACTGTTTTACCGAGTTTGATATCATAATGCAGAGCCATAGATTTATGTTATAGAAAGTCTATAAAAGTAACTCGGCAAGACATTTGTTACTTTATTTAACACATGTGTTTCATAAATTCATTCACAGTCTGCTTCTGTCTGACACCTATTTAATCATCCTTTGCTGGTATAACCTCTCTTTGTTTCTAAACTGACTCTGCAAACTTCTTTACAGCCTGAATCAATGGAAGTCGCTTTCTTTATCCTTGTGGCTTTCAGACTGGCAGCTTCGAAAAAAATAAATATCAAAGACTCCCACTGATCCTTCCAAAGGCCTTACACTAATTAAGATGTTGCACTTGTCCTTACAAATTAGTAAACATCTTTTTTTCAGAATTTTTTTTTCTTTACGCACTGCTTTTCTTAGTCTTTCAGACAACTTGTCTATTAGAATTCATGAATTCATATAAGATCATCCCCCCTGCTTCCATGTTAAGCTGTGGTCTTTATACAGAACCCTTTTGTCACTCACAGGACAATTGTCGTATAACCCTCTCATCGACATAACTTCTTGTAAATGAAATGCGAATGTGATTCTCATTACAAATTTCCACCTTTAATGATGAAAAAAACAAGCATATGAACACATCATACTGGGGTTTTATCTAGTCCTTAAATCACGAGAGATGAAAGATGTATTCCTCACAAGTGTAACGGTAATGTCTTGAATCAGGGCTTGCGTGTCGCGCTCACCGAGGGGAAAACTCGAACTAGGAAGAACGAGAAGGTGTGAACTTACGCGTCGTCAACTGTTACGTGTAGGGTAAAGACGGTGCATGCTTGTGAGATGAAATGCCGCCAACCCAGGTGTTAGAGAGAGAGAGAGAGAGAGAGAGAGAGAGAGAGAGAGAGAGAGAGACAGAGAGAGACAGAGAGAGAGAGAGAGAGACAGAGAGAGAGAGAGAGAGAGAGACGAATCATCCCTACACCTGTCATTTCTAGTCATGCTAAGCCCATCTACAGTAGTCCTAGCTACACTAGTGCTAACGACGACATTCCTAGTTACACCAGTTCCAGCTCCACCAGCCCTAGCCAAACCAGTCCTAGCTGTACTATTCCTAATAACACCAGCCCTAGCCACACCAGTCCTAGCTGTACTATTCCCAGTAACACCAGCCCTAGCCACACCAGTCCAAGCTGTACATATACAACTGGCCAATGGCCTGTGGCGGGCGACTCTCCCGCCGGTCCATGAGAGAACATCACGCTCTTTATTGAGCTGTTTCACACAACACAAGAAGACCATTATATCCATACGGGACAATCAATATCGCAAGGCCAAGACCTGCATCACCAGCAGGGCCGGGAAAGGCCGGGGAATGTTCAGGGACGATATTACAGGCGACAGAGCGGGCTTGGTGGCGCTGAGGGCTGCAACCTAACGGGACTCAAACAAGACGCTCTCTGGATGAGGAAAAACAATTTTCTATAAGGGGACTAAGTGTATTCTGGGGCGTGAAGGATAATATTCAGGGTTAACCTGGAATGCCCTATGTTCAGGCCACAATGTCTTCGGGGTCAGACTAAAAGGGGTATCAGCGCTTGGCCGGGGTGTTCTCAGGGCTCCGACAAGAGAGAGTTTAAGATCAGATATGAGCGAAGTTAAGGTAGGGCGGGAGAGACATTGCCCGCCGACTCGACGGTAGAAGGAGGGAGGTCGGGAAGAGGGAAAGAGAGAGGTGTCAGGGCCGTCCACCACGTTGATGTTCTCCAGTCAAGGCAAGCAAGTGGAAAACCAACCATGTCAAGAGATAAACCAACCAGGTCAAGACAAAACCAACCAGATCAAGACGTGAACCTACCCGGTCAAGACGTGCACCTACCAGGTCAAGACGTGCACCTACCAGGTCAAGACGTGCACCTACCAAGTCAAGACGTGCACCTACCAGGTCAAGACGTGCACCTACCAGGTCAAGACGTAGGCTAACCAGGTTGAGACAATCCGTAAGCAATCACCCGAACGCAACAATCCTGGCCTCCGTTCTGACTTTAATCGCGCGTCCCGCTGATTAAGTTGCCACCAGATTCAGACGGCCTTCAGGGGCCGGTTCCTGGTAACGATCACAGGGCAGGCCTGATAACGTTCACAGGGCGGGCCTGGTAACGTTCACAGGGCAGGCCTGGTAACGTTCACAGGGTGGGCCTGGTAACGTTCACAGGGCGGGCCTGGTAACGTTCCCAGAGCGGGCCTGGATACGTTCACAGGGCGGGCCTGGTAACGTTCACAGGAACAGGCCTGGTAGAAATCAAGGGGCAAGCCTAGACGAGCTGGGGTCAAAGAGCGTCTCACACTGCACAGGTCAACATACGACAAGCAGACGACAGACCGGTCTGGCCAAGACCCAGGTCAGACCAGGCGAAGCACTGGACGGGTCGAACCCACGAAGCAGGTCAGACGAGGGCAAACAGAGGACGGCTCGGGTGTGGCCAACAGAAATCGCACAACCCCAAAACAACTGAAATGGATGAACCACTGAGCCACTGCTGATGAATAACGTCACCTCACTCCTCACTCATGTCTTTACTCACACGACACAATAGATATTTTACTAACACAACACAATAGATATTTTACTCACAGAACACAACAGATATTCTACTCACAGAACACAACAGATATTTTACTCATAGAACACAACAGATATTTTACTCATAGAACACAACAGATATTTTACTTTATGTAGGAAGAATATAAGATTATATGGATTACTAAAATCTTTTCCACCCTCATGGTCATGTATGAGAGACATAAAACCACGAAATTCAGAGCCCAAGTCTCGCATTCGATCGTAAAGTCATATAAACGAAACAGAGATTTCCTGGACCACACATCTCAGGTCGTTTGATCTAAATAAAACAATTCTATCTGCAATCATTTCACCGTGAGTGTTGATAGTGACATGAAATCAAAGGAAATGGTCGTCACATTTCCCTATAATTCACGGATTTTTCCCTCTCCTCCAGACCATGACAGGCGAGGTGAGCCGCCTCTGTCTGGAACATGTGACCAAGAGAGCGACCCTCATCAGGAATATATGATAATAAACATCTATATAAAATATATCATAGAAGTGTGTATTTCTTTCTCATTCAGACCTCCACCATCACAACCACATCCACAACCTTCTTCACTTCACCAACACCACTATCTCCCTCACTCTGATGTCATCTCCACTCTCCAACTCCACCTCCACTCGATCACCACCATCCCCACCCCATCACCACCTTCCCCACTCCATCACCACCTTCCCCACTCTATCATAACCTTCCCCACTCACACTACAACACTTCCCACTCTATCATAACCTTCCCCACTCACACTACAACATTTCCCACTCTATCATAACCTTCCCCACTCCAGTTTCACCACCACGTCTTCCACTCCACTACCAACACATCACATTCCTCACTCCACCACAACCTCCCTCTCTCCTACCACTTCTATATATGACAACAATTTTCAATTAAGCCAGGCCCTCCGAATTTTTTTTCTCTCTTAATGTGAGGAGAAATGCCTCAGACCAGCGCCAAACTATGCCCATAAGAGGTATTTCCTTAATTAATTCCCAGTCTGCACATTCCGTTTTCTTCCTGTTTCAGTGTTGATATTTTAAGAAAATCCATCTTTAAGATGAGTTAGAAAACGTTATTATTAATGACAAAGTTGCCAATGTCTTTACTGAAGAAACCAAATGTTTATATTTTCTGACTTGAAGAAAGTATTACATAACTTTCAACAAAGTGTCAGTTTTATAAACCTTTCGTAAACACTTAATTCCACGATGAGACAACAACAATGGAAAGTATTAATTCAAAATGCTTTTGACGAATATTTTCTCATTCCACCTTCATCCCTGCTCACTCATCGCTTCTTCTCATCCCTCCTACCTCACCAAACCTTCTCATCCCTCCTACCTCACCAAACCTACTCATTTCGTTCTCTCCTTCCATCATCCTCTCATACAGGACCACCAACTCATGTGAGGTATGATAGGTCTTTCCTTCTTATAACAAGCTTTACTTAGCGCAACGCAGGCTTACGTTCTTACGACACGTCGTACTTAACGTAACTGTTCCATATTTTTGTTTTCCAGGTCAGGAAAATATTGGTCAATGTAAAATTCCTTCAGGTCGGACATTCCAAGGTAACCCCAAGGAACATTTCTAAGACATTTCCAAAACTCGTGAAAGTGTTTGTAAATATTTTTGTCAGTTTTTGTTGACAATTTTAACTTTCTTGAGGATACTGAAGGACTTCCAGAAGACGGGTGGGAACCCAAGAAAAGGAGTGAGTGAAGATGTTTCTGGCTGAGAGAGAGAGAGAGAGAGAGAGAGAGAGAGAGAGAGAGAGAGAGAGAGAGAGAGAGAGAGAGAGAGAGAGAGAGTATGAGATTACAGTCACTACCCAAAACTCGCAGTACTTCAACTCTTTTCGCAGAGCCAGGCTTCAGCTACAGCCCGGCCGAATCACCCAGACTAAGCCAGCTTCTCTGTAGCCTCTGTTATGAGGGTAGTTTAGCGCGCGCGCGGGAACAGGTCAGTCAAGGAAGGTAAACTGGCTTCAGGGAAGTAAAGAGTCCAGGTTTATTGAAGCGTGGGACTGGTTGTATTCTGACACGTATTTATAATAATTTCTGTATCAAGACCCCAGCATAGTCGAGGGTGTATGTACGTGTGTATACTGATGGTGTGGTGGGGGTGCGGGTATCGGCTTGGTAAGAAGAGACTTGAGGAAAGTCCGTGGTCTGTGGTGGTGACGATGAGAGACCGGCGCTCTTCTCCCGGCTTTAAGGTCACCCACCGTGTGTGTGTTGCGTGTGTCTGTTCCTGCACACATCTTGAGGTTGTTATGTTCTCACGTTTTCCTCGTATCATTACGTCATCAGGTCTTACTCTACGTCACGCTGAATGTATGATTCTTTCCGTATGTTTTCGTTTTCTATATATTTTGTTCCTGACTGCTGAGCCTAGAAGCGTCTATATTGATATTTCATTTTATTTGTATCTTGGTGTTTATTTTCATTTCAATATTTTCTTTTTTCTTCAGAAAGTCGGTACTGTTTTGCAGGGATCAAACTTTTATGTGCATTTCTGGATGTATGACAACATAACAGGATGGATGTATGCTCCATGTCAGGGGTTCTCTACAGAAATGAACGTAGCGTCCATGAATAACTGTATTTATATACAGAGATGTCGTGCATGTTGCACATCAATATGATGTATCCGTGTACGACAAGTTCAACGGTGTACTGTTCAGTAAGTCGATGGCTCGTGTCTCCACACGGGCAGCCTCCGCCATCCGGATCAATGGCGTCAGGCAAGAATAGCGGAAAAATGTTACGTTTTTAATTGTTTGTTCTGAAATCGTATCTAGTCACACGATACCCGTGCTTCACGTCCCCTGGCGGCGGTAAGGTGCACGAGGCGACAGCCTGTGAAGCAGTGGTTATTCTTCTGAAGAATTTGTTCAGGTTACGATTTTTTCCCCCACCCTAACTGTCCACTTGCCATAACGCACGTGCGTTTAGACGCACGCTAGAACAAACTCGAGTAAACAATCACACCTCGAATAACACACACACACACACACACACACACAGAGTGTGTCGTTCAATAAGTGTACTTAATTCTCTATCGATGGCTGAATGAACAGTTTTAACAACCGTAACTGAGCGAGTTCATCGTCCCATCACTCATGGAAGGAAGAGAACCTCAGGGAGACAATTCTACTGGTCTGCCACACGACGAACAACACGACAGATCCGACGATGAGAGTGAAGGACGGAGAGGACAAGTTAGTGCACACATCAGACGTGGAAGGTCGTACAACAAGAGCCAAAAATACTTAGGAACACAAAGGAAAGCCTCCCTCGCACGTGAAGGGTAACCAGAGCAGGAAACCTCAAGGAAAATGGAAAAATAAATAGGAAATTCGAGCTGGAACTGAAAGAAAAAGCTAGATCAAGCTTCCCGAGGCAAACAAACGAGTCAAAAAAATGGACAAAATCATCCGGGGAGGAAGACGACGCAGGCAGGATAACAGAAAATGCAGCTGAATGAAAACATTGAGAAACAAAAAATTACTGTAAGAAACAGTTGATTGGAGAGCTCATGATGAGGAGTGAGAGGATATGAGAAACGTGGTGCAGGAAGCCGGCTGAGACCTGCTGGAAATGGTAGAGAGGAACGCAAGGGGATGATGGAACCTGGTAGTAGACATGACCAGGAACACAGCGTCAGAGAAGACCAACCCGAGGTAAAGAGGGACATTATGCTTGGCTTGCAGAAGGAACACTGAATCATGGAAGGGTAAACTCAAATTGTAGTTACAACTAAATAAAGTTTTAGAAACGACAGGTACGAAAGAAATGGACTGAATTCGCTCAGGACGAAGCGAAAGATAAACACAATGATGGGAAGCTTCTGGATCAAGAAATTCATATAATGAGATGTAAGGTAAAGTTAATGTACACAGCTGCCGACATTCCATTAGGAGTAGTAAGTAACATGAAGCTAAATATCGCATACTTAGCTTTTCTATAATACTTAGTGAGAGGGAAGGACAGACCAGCTCTTCTGATATGAGCAAACCCTCTCACCAAAGTGTTAGTGGACGACCATAAACTTATGAATCAATATTGGTCAAAACTTCACCAACGAAGTCTGCACATCTGTTCCCATAGTTTATAGTTCGCGATTCTGTGATTGAAAAATAAGGAAGATTATGAAAATAACAAAGAGAAAATCAAGAAAGTACAAGGGGCAGCTAGAATACATGTACAACGAGGTGGCAAATCCTCTTCATGTAAGACTGCAACGCTCATGAATATAAAAGCAAGAGTATGTATAACCTGCCAGTGTGGGTGTTGAGAACAATTTCCTGTGCCAACACATCATCAAGCACACTGGAGCCATATTCTTTGGAAGACCATCACTGCTTAGTCTAGTTTTTAAAAGTATGTGAACTGAAAATATAATACCAAAGGAGATCTAGTTGAGAAAATGATCCTCACTGTATGTTGTCTATGAAATATAGTGAACAAAATACTCTCCCCAACCCCCACTCCGACAACAAAGGAACTAATATAACGAACAGATGTACAAAGAAAACAGAACGAACGGAACAAGCACGGAAAATAGTCCAGCCTGTCGAGTTCCAGTTCAAGAATCGAAAGAAAATGTAAAGCGCAAGGTGATGGTGTGGAGGACAAACTTAAGAGAAAACCAAAAGATTCACAAAACATCACCAGGAAAACGAAGAGGAAATATTTTAGGGAAATCACTAGAAACCTTAATAACTAACTGGCGAAATTCAGTAGCTAACAAAGAAAATTAACATTTAAGAACCGTACATAGTTGTGTGGCAAGAAATATATCAATAACAAGCAGTGTACATTACGGAGAGAGAGAGAGAAGGAGAGAAGGCGGAAATGTTGTAGGATGCAGACGAAAGAAGGGAGACATTTCCACAGAAACTATAAGAGGCAGGAGCTAGACGCATTCCCACGGATCCACGTCTTGGTGGCGAGGACACACGCAGACAGCTCACGAGAGCAGCGGTAGCAGTAATACTTGTCGAACAGTGAGACAGAAGCAACATCTCTGGCGACAGATGGGGTTAACAGGAGAGATGATGTCTGCAGAATAAAGGAGGCGGAAGGATTTTGATTCTTTAATCGTATTCGTATAGACAAACAGCTCGATGAATTCGCGCCATCCCTTAACGTTGTTGCGGATTCTGACGAGGCGATAAGCAAAACAATGAGGGTAGGATGAGAACACCCTATAGCGGGATCTGAACATACTACTGCAGTGGCCAGGTGAACAAATGAATACTTACCGGGCAATAACCCACACAAATGTACGGAAGTAAAATGACAATGGACTGTGACTGCCAGAGAAGGAGAGGAGAGTTACAGAAATCATCGTGAAATACTGTAAAGGATCTGTGTGTCGACAGGTGCGGAATCTGTCACCAAATCAGCACACTGGAAGGGTTCGCGAGGGAAGTAAACCATATACATGCCAGTGTCAGAGACGCCTGCCTGAGGACGGCCAATACGGCCAGTAAGATATGTATGATCAACTTGCGACCCAAGGTTAGAGTACACAGCTCCAGCTCGCTCCCCTCACATGAGCAAACATACGCCACAGCTTAGGAAGGGTACGATGAAATTCGTCACAATTAGCGCTTGAGCTACGGCAGATAAATTATATGGAGAGTAAAGAGAACTTCCCTATGCTCTGACGAGTGGAAGATATGAGGGTGACAAGGGTTAATATCTTGTAGTTTCCTAAATGACGCAGAAAATGTTTATAGAAACCAGATTTTTCGAAGTCAGGGAAAACATTGAAGGAAAACGTTCAACGGAAAGTTGAAGGATGTGTGAGTTAAGAAGGAAATGCCTCTTGAGCACTTTCATTTTCAACAACACCACAATACACTGACGATGAAGAAGTTAACTTCACAGAAAATTTAAAAAATATGACAGGAATGTGCGGCTGGGAGGTGGGACCCCACAAATAAATAGGCCTCTTGTGATACAATGCTAAATAATGAAAAACAGAAAGAAAAACGCACATAGAAAACACGTACAAAACATACACAAAACGTAAAGTACACACAAACACACACACACACACACAAAAAAAAAAAAAAACAAGCGCGCAAACAGAAGAGACACATTCATAAAATCATGTAGACAGATTTGGAGAAAATATTCAGAAAAAGTGAGACAGAAAAGCACACACACAGAGAGAGAGAGAGAGAGAGAGAGAGAGAGAGAGAGAGAGAGAGAGAGAGTACTTGCTTACTTACAAGACGCTGTCAAAGGCAAAAATAACGCGTAGCGCTCACCGCAGGAAAATCTAGGGTTACGAAGTCGTGTGAGGTACGTGTTGTGAGGCGTTACGTCTGGGATGGTGATATTGTATGTTTGTGTAATGACTGCCAGAAGCCCATACGTTGGTGAGGTAGAAAGACAGTTTACCTGGGCCAAAGGAATGAAACTTGACAGCCAATGAAGTCCGGGCTCAACGCACAGCAGCCGTCAAAGGCCCTCACGGTCTCCAGGAGTGCAGCACCGGTGGCTTGTGTCCGTCTATTTCCGTTTCTGTCTATCTTTTTCGCCCTTCAGCGCGTGTCTGTCTTCCTGTATATACGTGTGTCTCTCTGTCTGTCTCTCACTGTGTCTCTCTGATCGAGAAAGAAAGAGAAAGAGAAAGAATTCAACATTGCTCCATAATCAAGTCTGCAGTTTGAGGTTAGTGGTGGGGAGGAAGACGGGCTGACGGACGAGCCTTTGTACTAGTGAGGTCACACACACACACACACACATACACACACACACACACACACACACACAGTTGGCCCGATCTATTGGACTCGTCTGGAGTTCTTCTTGCTCAAAGACTTTAAAGGCTTGTGTCCCCCTCACCCTACCCCGGCAGCTTCCCTTTGCAAGGTTACTTAACACAAATTATTTCCCGAGATAAACAATAAGAAGGAAACGGAAGGTTGGGATATTTGTGGCTGTGCCCGTTGGCTGTTTGTGAGGGTCGTGGAGCAACGGCAGTTTGTATCTGGTCTCGCATCGACTGTTTGTAAGTTTATACGGACGGCACGAATGTGGGAGACGAAGTTATGCGCCCGCACGAATGTGGGAGATAACGCACTCACGCCCGTGTGTCCATATGACTTCAATTCAAGTCCATTTACGGCCAGTTTCTCCAATACTAAAGGAGGGATTCTCACCTTTGCCCTGCTCCTGCATGGAGCGCAGCCTCAGAGCTGCAGGAGCCCGATGAAATGGAACCTGTGGTAGTACAGTTAATCAAGAGTATTACAGAGAATTCTGGACCACATACACTGATACAAGCACACGATCAGACATACAGGAACTCCCGTACATAAAGCAGGAGTGAGGCGATACTCGGCCGCACGTTGTGCGGGTCGTGAGGAGCAGCCGACCGAGTGCAACCCGGGAGTGTCCGGTGTGTGTCGCACACCCGCTAACTTCGCTGAGGGAGCATGTTACCCATGTAAACCCCAGGCCCAGCAGGTAGGCCAGGCCGGGGAGGCAGGGGAGGAGGTGGGGTGAGGGAGGATGCGGGTGGGGTAAAGGAGGGTGGAAGGAAGGGAATGTAGGCGAAGAGGAGATGGAGGAAGACAGGAGAGGAAGATGGGAAAGGGAACGTGAAGAGGGAGGGAGAGAGAAAAAAAAAAGAATAAGGGTACCTGCGACGAGATCTAGTCGAGAGAGAGAGAGAAAGAGAGAGAGAGAGAGAGAGAGAGAGAGAGAGAGAGAGAGAGAGAGAGAGAGAGAGAGAGA
>JAUUDZ010302999.1:1432-16442 GCA_032361705.1 Panulirus versicolor | reverse complement strand
ATAATGGGACCATAAACACCTCAAGGCCAAACGAGCATACTACGACCATGAAAATCCCCATGTCAGGTAACCGAACTGTGATCATAAAAACCTACACTAGAGTGTGACGGTACTAGTATAATGATCTCAGGGCCAAGTGATCGTAATGGGACAATGAAGATCTCCAGGTCAAGCAACCGTATGGGACCATGAAGACCTCAATATCAAGAAACCGTACGTGGCCCATAAAAGATCCAGGTCAAACAACCGTACTAGGGCCATGAAGATCTCCAGGTCAAACGACCGTACTGGGATCGTGAAGACCTACTCAAGCGTACGCACTGAGACCACGAAGATGGCCAGGTCAAGCAACCGTGATAGGACCATGAAGGTCCCTAGGTTAAGCAACCGTACTGTGACAGTAAAGACCTCCATGTCAAGCGACTGCTCAGGAACCATGAAGACACCTAGGTCAAGCGACCGTACTGGGACAATGAGAACCTCCATTTCAAACAGCTGTACTGCAACCATCAAGCGACTGTTCTGGGACCATGAAGATCTCCAGGTCAAGCGACCATACTGGGACCATGAAGACCTCCAGGTCAAGCAGATGTACTGAGACCATGAATATCCCGATTCAAGCGACCGTACTGGGACCATGAAAACATCCAAGTCAGGCAAACGTACTGGTACCATGAATACCTCCAGGTGAAGCGTCGGCACTGGGTCCATGAAGACCTCTAGGTCAAACGACCATACTGAGACCATGAAAATACCAAGGTCAAATGACTGTTCTGGAATCATGAGGATCCCTAGGTCAAGCTACCGTAATGGAAACATGAACACGTCAGTATCCATCGACCTTGCTGTGACAATGAAAATATCCATGTCAAGCAACCGTACTAAGACCATGAAGATCTTCAGGTCAAGCGTCCGTACTGGGACTCTACACGACCTACAAAACAAACGACCGTACTGGGACCATGAAGATTCCCAATTCAAGTGACCTTACTGGGAACATAAAGACCTGAAAGTCAAGCAATAGTATGAGGACCATAAACATTTTCAGTTCATGCGATTGTAATGGGACCATGAAGACATCCAAGTCAAGCGACCTTACTAGAACCATGAAGAGGTCCATTTTAAGGGATCGTACTTGGACCATAAGGTTTCTTAGGTCAAGCGACCGTACATGAACCATGAAGATCCTCGGACTATGAAGACCTCCATTTCCAGCGACCGTACAGGGACCATTAAGACATCTAGGTCAAGCGACCATACTGGAAACACTAAGATACCTAGTAAAAGCGACCTCCCTAGGGACTCTAAACACTTCCAGGTCAAGTGACCGTACTGGAACCATAAAGATGTCCAGGTCCAGAGACCTTTCCGGGACGAAGTAGACCTCCAGATCAAGAGACCTTACTAAGACCATATAAACCCCAGGTCATGTGGCCGTACTGGGACCATGAAGATTTCCAATTCGAGCAACCATGCTTGGCCCATGAAGACCTCCAGAATAAGCAACCTTACTGGAGCCATGTACACATCCAGGTCAAGTGACCGTACTGAGACCATTAAGAACTCCAGGTAAAGCGACCGTACTGGAACCATGAAGATACCCAGGTTAAACGACCGTACTGGGACCATGAAGACCTCCAGGCTAGGGGAACGTACTGGGACCATGAAGATACCTAGGTCTAGCGGTCAAGTGACAGTAATCATGCCATGAAAATTCCAGGGCAGCGATAGTGCTGGCACCAAGAAGACCTCCATGTCAAGCGACAGTACAGACCATGATAACCTCCAAATAAGCAACCTTACTAGGACCACGAAAACCCCCTCGTCAAGAGACCATATTTGTACCATGAAATCATCCAGGTAGAGCATGTGCATTGCGACCATGGAGATCCCTAGGTCAAGCAACTGTACTGGCACCACGAAGATCCCCAAGAAAACTTCCAGGTCCAACTTACGTACTTAGACCATGAAGACCTCCAGGCCAAACAACTGTACTGCAACCATGAGGCGACTATACTAGGACCATTAAGATCCCCAGGTCAAGGGACTGTACTGGGACCATGAAGACCAGGTCAAGTGACAGTACTGAGATCATGAAAATCATAAGTGACTGTATTGTGACCATTAAGATCTCCAGGTCAAGCGACCGTACTAGGACAATGCAGATCCCAGGGCAAGCGGCCGTACTGGGACCATAATCACCTAGAAGTCAAGTGACCTTACTGGAACCATGAAGACCTTCAGATCAAGAGACCCTATTGAAACTATAAAGAGACCAATGTCATACGACTCAACTGGGACCATGAAGATTCCCAGCACTGTCGAGCAATCGTAATGGGACCATGAAGCCCTCCAGGTAAAGCGACCGAGTAAGGACCATGAAGACATCCAAGTCAATGACAGTACTAAGACCATGAAGAACCCCAGGTCAAGCGACCGTGCTGAGATCATGAATATACTCAGATCAAACAATCATACTAGGACCATGAAGACAACCAGGTAAAGCTGCTGTACTGGATAGAGGTAGACTTCCAAGTCAGGCAACCACACTGGGACTATGAAGACCTCAAGGACAAACAACCGTACTGTGAACATGTAGACCTCCAGGTCAAGTTACCGTACTGGGACTATGAAAACCTCCAGGTCAAGCGACCGTAATAGGACCATGAAGATACACTGTGTCAAGTGGCAGTGTTAGAAACATGAAGACCTCCAGGTCAAGCAACTGTAATTTGGCCATAAACACCTCCAGGTCAACCGAGCATACTACGACCATCAAAATACCCTGTTCAAGCAACCGAACTGTGACAGTGAAGACCTCCACTAGAAAGAGATGGTACTGGCACAATAAAGACCACAAGGCCATGTGATCATAATGGGACAATGAAGATCTCCAGGTCAGCAACCGTGGTGAGACAAAGAAGACCTACAGGTCAAGAGACCGCGCTTGGACCATAGAAAATCCAGGTGAAACAACCGTCCTGGTACGTGAAGATCTCCAGGTCAAAGGACCGTACTGCGACCATGAAGACCCCAAGTCAAGCGACCGTACTGGGATCATGAATATACTCAGGTCAAGCAATCATACTGGGACTATGAAGACCTCTAGGTCAAGGAACTGTACCGCAACCATCAAGCGACTGCTTTAGGACTAGGAATATTCCGAGGTCAAGCGACCATATTGGGACCATGAAGACCTCCAGGTCAAGCAACTGTACTGAAACCGTGAATATCCCAGTTCAAGCGACCGTGCTGGACCATGAAGAAATCCAGGTCAGGCAAACGTACTGGGACCATGAAGAAATCCAGGTCAGGTAAACGCACTGGGACCATGAAAGCCTCCAGGTGAAGCGCCTGCACTGAGTCCTTGAAGACCTCTAGGTCAAATGACCTTACTGAGACCATGAAGATACCAAGGTCAAGTGGCTGTTCTGGGACCATGAGAAATCCCAGGTCAAGATACCGTAATGGGACTATGAACACGTCAGTATCAATTGACCTTGCTGGGACAATGAAGATATTCATGTCAAGTAACCGTACTAAGACCATGAAGATCCCCAGGCAAAGCGTCCATATTGGGACCATGCAGACTTACAAAACAAACGACAGTACTGTGACGATGAAGATTCGCAAGTCAAGCAGCCTTACTGCGACCATAAAGACCTTCACATTAAGCAAGCGTATGGGGAACATAAAGATTTTCATTTCATGCGATCGTAATGGGACCATGAAAACACCCTAGTCAAGTAACTTTAATGGAACCATGAAGACCTCCAGGTCAAGCGACCGTACTGGGAAAATAAAGACCTCGCAGTCAAGTATCCGCACTGGGGCCATGAAGACCTCCAGGTCGTGACCATACATGGATCATGAAGATCTCCTGGTCAAACGACAGTACTGGGATTAAAAAGATACCCAGGTTAAGCGACCGTAATGGGACTAAGAAGATCCCCAGGAAAAGGAACCGTACTCAGACTATTAAGATTTCTAGGTCAACGACAGTACTGGCATCAGTAAGACCTCCATGTTAAGCGACAGTTCTGGGACCATGAGACCTCCAAGTCAAGCAACCTCACCGGTACCATAAAGACCTCCAGGTCAAATGACCTTACTAGGACCATGAAGACCTTCAAGTCAAGCGATCATACTAGGACCATTTAAGCGACCGTACTTGGACCATGAAGATTCACAAGTCAATCGACCATGCATGAACCATGAAGATCCCCGAGTTAAGCAACACTGCTCGGACTATGAAGACCTCCATTTCCAGCGAATGTACAGGGAGCATTAAGACATCCAGATCAAGCGACCATACTGGAAACATTTGAGATATCCAGGAAAAGTGACCTCCTTAGGGACTCTGAACACTTCCAGGTCAAGTGACTGTACTGGAACCATAAAGACGTCCAAGTCTAGCGACCTTTCCTGGACGAAGGACACCTCCAGGTCAAGGGACCTTACTAAGACCATGAAGACCTCAAGTCAAGCGGCCGTACTGGGACCATAAAGACTCCCAGTTCTGGCAACCATATTAGGCCCATGAAGACCTCCAGGATAAGCAACCCTACTGGAACCATGTATACATCCAGGTCAAGGACGGTACTGAAACCATTAAGAACTCTAGGTAAGGAGACTGTACTGGAACCATGAAGATACCCAAAGTCAAGCAACCGTACTCGGACCATAAAGACCTCCAGATCAAGGGACCATACTGGGACCATGGAGATACCAAGGGCAAGTGACAATACTAGGAACGTGAAGACCTCCAGGTCAAGCGACCTTACTCATACCATGAAAACTTCCAGGTCAGCGAGAGTACTGGCACCAAGAAGACCTCTATGTCAAAGTGACAGTACTGGGACCATGATGACCTCCAATTAAAGCAACCTTGCTAGAACCACGAAAACCTCCTGGTCAGGAGACCGTATTTGTACCATGAAATCCTTCAGGTAAAGCTTGTGCTTTGGGACCATGGAGATCCCTAGGTAAAGCGACCGTACTGGCACCAAGAAGATCTCCAGGTCAAGCGACTGTACTGGGAACATGAAAACCTTCAGGTCCAATGTACTTACTTGGACCATGAAGACCTCCAGGTCAAGCAACTGTACTGCAACTATCAAACGACTATACTAGAACCATGAAGATCCCAAGGTCAAGCGACTGTGCTGGGACCATGAAGAATAGATCAAGTGACCGTACTGCAAGCATGAAGCTATCCAATATTCGTACTGGGACGATGAAGCCCTTAAGATAAAGCGAACTCACTAAGACCATGAAAATCATAATTCAAGTGACCGCACTGTGACGATGAAGATCTCCAGGTGAAGCGACCGTACTAGGACCATGCAGATCTCAGGGCAAGCGGCCATACTGGGACTATGATCATTTTGAATTCAAGCGACCTTACTGGGACTATGAAGACCTTCAGATCAAGTGGCCGTACTAGGACCATAAGGAGACCGATGTCATACGACCCACCTGAGATCATGAAGATTCCCAGCATAGTTGAGCTATCGTAATGGGACCATGAAGCCCCCAGGTAAAGCGACCGAATAGGGACTATGAAGACCTCTAAATCAAGCGACCGCACTAAGACCATGAAGAACCCCAGGTCAAGCGACCGAACTGAAACCATGAAGATCTGAAGGACAAGCAACCCTACTGGGATAATATGGACCTCCTGGTCAAGTGACCAAACTGGGACCATGAAGACCTCAGGTCAAGCGACAGTAATGAGATCATGAATATACTCAGGTCAAATAGTCATACTAGGACCATGAAGACAAACAGGTAAAGCTGCTGTACTGGAACGAGGTAGACCTCCAAGTCAAGCAACCGTACTGAGACTATGAAGACCTCAAGGACAAACAACCGTACTGGGACCATGAAAACCTCCAGGTCAAGTAACCGTACTGGGACCATAGAAATCTCCAGGTCAAGCGACCGTAATGGGACCATAAACACCTCCAGGTCAACCGGGCATACTACGACCATTAAAATCCCCTGTTCAAACAACCGAACTGTGACCATGAAGACTTCCACCAGAAAGCGACGGTACTAGCACAATAAAGATCACAAGGCCAAGCGATCATAAAGGGACGGTGAAGATCTCCAGGGCAAGCAACCGTAGTGGAACAAAGAAGACCTACAGGTCTAGGGACAGTACTTGGACTATAAAAATCCGGGTCAAACAACCGTACTAGGACCATGAAGATCTCCAGGTCAAACGACCGTACTGGGACCAGGAAGACCTCCAGGTCAAGCATGCTCATTGGAACCACAAAGATACCCAGCTCAAGCAACTATACCGTTACCACGAAGATCTCCAGGTCAAGCGACGGTACATTGACCATAAAGACCTCCAAGTCAAGCACAACTGTACAGGGACCATGAAGATACCCAGTTCAAGCGACCTTACTGGGAACATGAAATCCTCCAGGTAAAGCAACTGTACTGCAACCATCAAGCGACTGTTCTGGGACCATGACGATCTGCAAATCAAGCGATCATCCTGGGAGCATGAAGCCCCAGGTCAAGCAACTTTACTGGGACCATGAAGGTCACCATGTCAAGCAACAGAACTGAGACCATGAAGATCTCAAGGACAAACAACCGTACTGGGACCAAGTAGACCTCCAGGTCAAGTTACCTTACCGGGACCATGAAAACCTCCAGGTCAAGCGACCGTAATAGACCATGAAGATTCCTATGTCAAGTGAAAATACTAAAAAAAATGAAGACCTCCAGGTCAAACAATCATACTGGAACCATGAAGACCTCCAGGTTAATCAGCTTACTACAACCATCAAGCAAATGGTCTGGGACCTTGAATTCCAGATCAAGCGACCATACTGGGAACATGAGGATCTCAAAAACAAGCTACCCTACAGGGGCAATATAGACCTCCAAGTCAAGTGATCGTATTGGAACCATGAAGACAACCAGGTAAAGCTGCTGTACTGGAAAGAGGTAGACATCCAAATCAAGCAACCGTACTGGGACTATGAAGACGTCAAGGACAAGCAACCGTACTGGGACCAAGTAGACTTCCAGCTGAAGTTATCGTACTAGGACCATGAAAACCTCCAGGTCAAGCAACCGTAATAGGGCCATGAGGATACCTATGTCCTGCGACAGTACTAGGAACATGAAGACATCCAGGTCAAGCAATCGTGTTGGAACCATGAAGACCTCCAGGTCAAGCGAACATACTACGGCCATGAAAATCCCTAGATCAAGCAACCAAGCTGTGACCATGAAGACCTCCGATAGAAAGCGACGGTACTAGCACAATGAAGACCTCAAGGCCAAGCGATTATAATGGGACAATGAAGATCTCCAGTACAAGCAACCGTAGTAGGACCATGAAAACCTCCAGATCAAGTAACTGTACTGCATTCATCAAGCGAATGATCTGGGACCATGAAGATCTCCAGCACAAGCGATCATACTGAGGACATGAAGACCTCAAGGTGAAGAAACTGTCCTGCAGCCATCAAGCAAAAGTTCTGGGGCCTTGTAGATCTCAGGTCAAGCGACCGTACTGGGACGATGAATATCTCCAGGTCAAGCAAACGTTCTACGACCATGAAGGTTTCCAGGTCAAGTGACCCTACTGAGAACATGAAGATCTCAAGGACAACCAACCCTGCTTGGAAAATGTGGACCTTCAATTGACCGTACTGGGACCATGAAGGCCTCCATGTCAAGCGACCGTACTGGGTTCATGAATATATTCTGGTCAAACGACCGTACTGGGTTCATGAATATATTCTGGTCAAACGATCGTACTTGGAATATGAAGACAACTAGGTAAAGCTGCTGTACTGGAAAATGGTAGACCTCCAAGTTAAGCAATCGTACTGGGACCATGAAGACCTCATGGACAAGCAACCGTACTGAGACCATGTCAACCTCCAGGTCAAGCAACCGGAATAGGACCATGGAGATACCTATGTCAAGAGACAGTTACTAAGTCAAGCAATCGTCGTGGAACATAAACACCTCCAGGTCAACCGACCACACTATGACCCTGAAAATCCCCAATTCAAGCAACTGAAGTGTGACCATGACGGTACTAGCACAATGAAGACCTCGTGGCCAAGCGATCAAAATGGGACAATGAAGATCTCCAGGACAAGCAACAGTAGTGGGACAAAGAAGACCTACAAGTCAAGAAACCGTACTTGGACCATAAGAAATCCATTTCAAACGACCGTACTGGGACCATAAACACTTCAAGGTCAAGCGTGTGCTTTGGGACCACGAAGATAGGTCAAGCAGCCGTGCTGGAACCACGAAGATCCCCAGGTCAAGCGACCGTACTGTGACCATAAAGACCTCCAAGTCAAGCGTCTGTACAGGAACCTTGAAGATGCCTAGTTCAGGTGACCGTACTGGGACCATGAAAGCCTCCAGGTCAAGTAACTATATTGCAATCATCAAGCGACTGCCCCGGGACCATGAAGATCCACAGGTCAAGTGATCATCCTGGGACCATGAAGACCTCAGGTCAAGCAACTGAGCTAGGACCATGGTCTCCATGTCAAGCGACTGTACTAAGACCATGAAAATCTCAAGGACAAGCAACCGTACTGGGACAATGTAGACCTCCAGGCCAAGTAATCATACTGGGACCATGACGACCTCAGGCCAAGAGACCGTACAGGGGTCATGAATATACTAAGGTCAAACGATCATACTAGGACCATGACGACCTCAGGTCAAGAGACCGTACGGAGGCCATGAATATACTCAGGTCAAACGATCATACTGGGACCATGAAGACAGCCAGGTGAAGCTGCTGTACTGGATAGAGGTAGACCTCCAAGTCATGCAACCTTACTGGGACCATGAAGACCTCAAGGACAAACACCTGTATTGGGATCGTGTAGACCTCCAGGTCAAGTGACCGTTAAAGGACCATGATGATGCCTATGTCAAGCAGCAGGTCTAGCAACATGAAGACCCCCAGGTCAAGCAATCGTTCTGGAACCATGAAGACCTCCAGAATAAGCGACCGTAATTTAACCATAAACATCTCCAGGTCAACCGAGCATACTACGACCATTGAAATTCCCTTTTCAAGCAACCGAACTGCGACAATGAAGACCACCACTAGAATGCGACGGTTGTAGCAAACTGAAGAACTCAAGGCACAGATCATAATGAAACAATGAAAATCTCCAGGTCAAGCAACCATAGTGAGACAAAGAAGACCTCTAGGTAAAAAGACCGTACTAGGAACACAAAAAATCCAGGTCAAATAACCGTACTGTGACCATGAAGATCTCCGGGTCAAACGACCGTACTAGGACCATGAAGACCTACAGGTCAAGCGTGATCATTGGGACCACAAAGATACAAAGGTCAGGCAACCGTACTTGGACCATAAAGACCTCCAAGTCAAGCGATTGTACAAGGACCATGAAAATGCCTAGTTCAAGCGACCGTACTGGGACAATGAAAATCTCCAGGTCAAGCAACTGTACTGCAACCATCAAGCGACTGTTCTGGGACTATGAAGGTCCCCAGGTCAAGCGATCATACTGAGACCATAAAGACCTCTAAGTTAAGCAACTGTACTGCAACAATCAAGCAAATCTTCTGGAACCTTGATGACCCCCGAGACAAGCGACCGCGCTGGGACCATGAAGACCTTCAGGTCAAGGTACCGTACTGGGATCCTAGATATACCTACGTCACACGACCGTACTGGGACCATGAAGACAAAAAATAAAGCTGCTGTATTGGAACAAGGTAAACCTCCAAGTCAAGCAACCAAACTGGGACCACGTAGACTTCCAGGTCAAGTTACCGTACTGGAACCATAAAAAAACTCCATGTCAAGCGACCGTAACAGGACCATGAGGATACCTATGTCAAGCGACAGTACTAGAAGCATGAAGATCTACAGGTCAAGCGACCATAATGGGACCATAAATACCCCCAGGTCAACCAAGCATACTACGACCATGGAAACCTCCAGGTCAAGCAACCGAACTTTGACCATGAAGACTTCCACTAGAAAGCGACGGTACTAGCAAAATGATCTCATAGCCAAGCGATCATAATGGAACAATGAAGATCTCCAGGACAAGCAAACTTAATGGGACCATAAAAACCTATAGGTCAAGAGACCGTTCTTGGACAGTAAGAAATCCAGGTTGAACAACCGTATCGGGACCATGAAGATCCCCAGGTTAAATGACCGTAATGGGACCATGAACTTCTCCAGATCAAGCGTGCATATTGGGACCACGAAGATACCAGGATCAAGCAACCGTACTGGGACCACGAAGATCCCAAGGTCAAGCGACCGTACCGTGACCATGAAGAGCTCCTAGGCAAGCGATTGTACAGGGACCATGAAGATACCAAGGTCAAGTGACCGTATTGGGACTATGAAAAACTTTAGTTCAAGGAGCTGTACTGCAACCATCAAGCGACTGTTCTGGGACCAGGAAGATCCCCAGGTCAAGCAATCATACGGGGACCATGAAGACCTCAGGTCAAACAACTGTACTACAGCCATCAAGCACATGTTCTGGGACCTTGAAGATCCTAGGTCAAGCGACCGTACTAGGACGATGAAGATTTCCAGGTCAAGCAACCGTACTAGGACCATAAAGGTCTCCAGGTCAAGCAACCGTACTGAGACCATGAAGATCTCAAGGACGAGCAACCGTACTAGGACAATGTAGACCTCCAGATCAAGTGACCGTACTGGGACCATGAAGATCCCTGGGTCAAGCGACCGTACTAGGATCATGAATATACCCAGGTCAAACGACCGTACTGGGACCATGAAGACAACCAGATAAAGCTGCTGTACAGGAACGAGGTAGACCTCCAATTCAAGCAATTGTACTGGAACCATGAAGTCCTCAAAGACAAGCAACCGTACTGGGACCATGTGGATCTCTAGGTCAAGTTACAGTACTAGAACCATGAAAACCTCCATGTCAAGCGACCGTAATAGGACCATGAAGATACCTATGTCAAGGGACAGTACTAAGAACATGAAGACCTCCAGATCAAGCAATCGTAGTGAAGCCTTTAAAATCTCCAGGTCAAGCGACTGTAATGGGACCCTAAGCACCTCCAGATCAACCGAGCATACAACATAAAAGTCCCAAGGTCAAGCAACCGTACTGGGACCACGAAGATCCCCAGGTCAAGCGACCGCACTGTGACCATAAAGACCTCCAAATCAAGCAACTTTACAGGGACCAAGGAGATACGTAGGTCAAGCGACCACACTGAGACCATGAAGACCTTCAGTTCAAGCAACTGCACTGCAACCATCAAGAGACTGTTCTGGGACCATGAGGATCCTCAGGTCTAGCGAATATACGGGAAGAATGATGATCTCCAGATCAAGCAACCGTAGTAGGGCCATGAATGTCTCCAGGTCAAGCGAACATAATGGAAGCATAAAGACCTCCAGGTCAAGCGTGCGTATTGGGATCACGAAGATACCCATTCAAGCAACCGTACTGGGACCACGAAGATCCTAGTACAGAAACCACATAGATAACCAGGTCAAGCGATTGTACTGAGACAATGAAAACTTTCAGGTCTGTCGAACGTACTGGGACAATAAAGACCTTCAGGTCAAGCAACTGTGCTGCAATCATCAAGCAACAGTTCTGAGACCATGAAGATCCCCAGGTCAAGCGACCGCATTGTGACCTTAAAGACCTCCAAGTCAAGCGACTGTACAGGGATCATGAAGACCCCTAGGTCAAGCGACTTTTCTGGGATCATGAAGATCCCTAGGTCAAGAGACCGCACTGGAACGATGACGATCTCCAGGTCAAGCAACCGTACTAGGACCATGAATGCTTCCAGGTCAAGCGACCGTAATGGAACCATGAAGACCTTCACGAAGATACCCAGATTGAGCAACAGTAATGGAACCTCGAAGATCCCAGGTCAAGCAACAGTAATGGGACAACGAAGATCCCAAGTCAAGCGACTTTACTGTGACCATAAAGACCGGGAAAAGCGAACACACAGGGACCATGAAGATACCCCGTCAAATGACTGTACTGGGACAATGAAAACTTTCAGATCAACCGAGTGCATTAGGACAATGTAGACCTCCAGGTCAAGCAAATGCACTGCAACCATCAAGCGACTGCTCTGGGGCCATGAAGATCTCCAGGTCAAGCGACCATACTGAGACCATGAAGACCTTCAGGTCAAGCAACTTTACTGAGACCATGAATATCCCAGTCCATGAAGAAATCCAGGTCAGGTAAACGTACTGGGATCATGAATACCTCCAAGTGAAGCGCCTGCACTGGGTCCATGAAGACTAGGTCAAACGACCTTACTGAGACCATGAAGATACCAAGGTCAAGTGACTGTTCCGGGACCATGAAGATCCCAAGGTCAAGCTGCCGTAATGGGACAATGAAGAAGTCCATGTCAAAACAACCGTACTAAGAGCATGAAGATCCCCAGGTCAAGCGTCTGTACTAGCATACTGCACTACTTACAAAATAAACAACCGTATTAAGACCATGAAGATTCCCAATTCAAGCGACCTTACTGGGACCATAAGACCTCCAAGTTAAGCAAACGTATGGGGACCATAAAGACTTTCAGTTCATGAGATCGTAATGGGACCATGAAGACATACAGGTCAAGAGACCTTAATGGAACCACGAAGACCTCCAGTACTGGGTAAATAAAGACCTCCAGGTCAGGTGACCGTGCTAGGGCCATGAAGACCTCTAGGTCAAGGAACCGTACTTGGACCATGAAGATCTGGCCAAAGGCCTTACTGAGATTACAAAGATACCCATGTCAAGTGACCCTAATGGGACCATGAAGATAACCAGGACAAGGAACCGTAATCAGACTATCAAGACCTCCAGGTCAACGACAGTACTGGCACCAAGAAGACCTCCATGCCAAGCGTCGGTACTGGGAACATAGAGACCTCCAAGTCAAGTAATCTTACTGAGACCATAAAGACCTACAGTTCAAGCGACCTTACTAGGATCATGAAGACCTCCAGGTCAAGCAACCATACTAGGACCATGAAGAGCTCCATTTCAAACGACCGTACTGGGACCATGAAGATTTACAGGTCAAACGACCGTACATGAACCATGATGATTCCAGGGTTAAGCGACATTACTCGGACCATGAAGACCTTCATTTCCAGCGACCGTACAGGGACCATTAAGACATCTAAGTCAAGCAAATATAGTGGAAACATTAAAATACCCAGGAAAAGCGACCGCCCTGGGACTCTGAACATCCAGGACAAACACTTGTTCTAGAACCATTATGACATCTAGATCAAGTGAACGTTCTGGGACCATAAAAACGTCCAGGTCTAGCAACCGTTCCAGGACGAAAAAAAAAAAAAAATTCAGTTCAAGACCATGAAGACCCCAGGTCAAGAGGCCGTACTGGAGCCATGAAGACTTCCGGTTCCAGCATCCATACTGGCCCCATGAAGACCTCCACGATAAGGAACCCTACCGGAACCAGGTACACATCCAGGTCAAGTGACGGTACTGACACTATTAAGACCTCCAGATAAATCGACCGTACTGGAACTATGAAGATACCTAATTCAAACGACCGTACTGGGACCATGAAGACCTCCGGGTCAAGGGACCATACTGAGACCATGAAGACACCTAGGTCAAGCGACAGTACTGACACCAAGAAGACCTCCATGCCAAGCGACAGTACAGGGACCATGATGACCTCCAATTCTAGCAACCTTATTAGAACCACGAAGACCTTCATATCATGGGACCGTACTGAAACCATAAAAAGACCGATGTCATACTACCCAACAGGGACCAAGAAGATTCCCAGCACAATCGAGCAATCGTAATGGGACCATGGAGCCCTCCAAGTAAAGCGACCGAATAGGGACCATGAAGACCTTCAGGTCAAGAGACCGTAAAAAGACCATGAAAAACCCCAGGTCAAGAACCGTACTAGGACCATGAAAACCTGAAGGACAAGGAACCCTACTGGGACAATGTAGACCTCCAGGTCAAGTGAACATACTGGGACAATGAAGACCTCCAGGTCAAGCGACCGTACTGGGATCAAGAATATACTCTGGACAAACGATCTTACTGGGACTATGAAGACAACCAGGTGAAGCTGCTATACTGGAACGAGGTAGACCAAGTCAAGCAACCTTACTGGGACCATGAAGACCTCAAGTACAAGCAACCGTACTGTGACCATGTAGACCTCCAGGTCAAGTTACCGTACTGGGACCATGAAAACCTCCAGGTCGAGAGACCGTAATAGGACCATGAAGATACCTATGTCAAGCGAAAGTACTGGAAACATAAAGACCTCCAGGTCAAGCAATCGTAGTGGAACCATGATGAGCAATGATGCCATAAACACTTCCAGGTCAACCGAATATAATAGGACCATGAAAGTCCCTAGGTCAAGCAACAGAACTGTGACCATGAAGACCTTTACAAAAAAGCGACGGTACTTGCACAATGAAGACCTCAAGGGCAAGCGATCATAATGTGACAACGAAGATCTCCAGGTCAAGCAGCCGTATGGGACCAAGAAGACCTACAGGTTAAGAGACCGTGCTTAGACTATAAGAAACCTAGATCAAACAACCGTACTAGGACCAAGAAGACCTCCAAATTAAATGACAATACTGAGGCAATGAAGACCTCCAGGTCAAGCGTGCGCACTGGGACCACGAAGATACCCAGGTCAAGCAACCTTACTGGGATCATGAAGATCCCCAGGTCAAGCGACCGCACTGTGACCATAAAGCCCTACTAGTCAAGCGACTGTAGAGGGACCATGAAGATACCTAGGTCAGGCGACCGTACTGGGACCATGAAGATCTCCAGGTCACGGAACTGAACTGTAACCATCAAGCGACTGTTTTGGGACCATGAAGATCCTTAGGTCAAGCGACCATACTGGGACGATGACGATCTTCAGGTCAAGAAATCGCATTAAGACCATGAATGTCTCCAGGTCAAGC
>JAUUDZ010302998.1:0-28648 GCA_032361705.1 Panulirus versicolor | reverse complement strand
GACCCCCCCACAGAAGAGCAGCGACACCGCCGTCGTAAGCGGTAAGACAGAGTGTAGTGGGCAGGTGAAGCGGCAGCAACTACTATCGTATCAGAGGGCCGTATTCACCGCTCTCTTCCTCGGCTACGCCTGCTACATCTACAACCGCAAGAGTGTCTCCTATGCCATCCCTACACTCCTGGCCTCAGGCCTCATCACTACAAGCACATTAGGTAAGCATCCTGTCTTTTGTTTCGATTAACGACCGAGTTGTAAATGCGTCCTGGCTCTACTTGCCATTCAAGATAATAAAACCAACACGGCCTTCTTCGCTGGTCCAGACACTGATGCAGATTTCCGTAAACGTTAAAGGGGTGGTGAGTTCAGGGTTGTGAACTGAAACAACGGTCATGAAGCTACAATTAGAATTATCACTTATATCAAGGTATCTGCTGATTACAATATGAAATAAATACATTGAGCTGAAAACGCAAAAAAAAAAAAAAAAAATCGCATTTTGGACGTTTTGTTCCTCTTACATTTTTCTGTTGATTTTCTAGATTAAAGAGACGAGTTGAGACGAGAATATTAACCTGAGATATTTTCCATCACAGGAATTATCAGCAGCAGCCAAAACACAGCGTATGCCGTTAGCAAGTTCTTGGGTGGCATTTTGTCGGACAAGATGAGCGCCCGGGTCTTGTTTGCTATGGGTAAGTGTTAAATATATACGTTGTCTATCATAAACGTTTATTTTTTATGTACATTCCCTCGTAGCTCTTGGAAATGTACTTCCCCTCCGTAACTTTATGAACATGGGCGTAATAAGGACTTTGTAGCCCTGGAGCCAAAATATTATTGTTCCAGCAACCCTAGCAGATCTTTGCGAAATGTAATGGAAGCATATATAGCATATACACTGTATACTTCTAATTCGAATTATACAACCTCTCCACTCTTGTGCATTTCTGGTAATCTAATATGTCAAGTATTGACAAAACTGGTAAGTCTGTTGTCCGACTTCAATCTCCTCTATTGTTTGCTATAGGATATATATATATATATATATATATATATATATATATATATATCAAGGTTACAATTATCACAGTCACCTTGTGATTACTCTCGCTTTTGCGTTGCCTTCCGCTCCTGTTGACGAGAACTTGCCAATGAATGGAGAAAAGGCATGAATGACTGGATAGCCAACGATTCTCATTACCTGGCCGCTTCCACGATATCGAATGATTGTCTTTCCCAAGTTGACGCTCGCTTTGAAGTGTTTGCCCTTATTTTGTAAAACAGCTGTTCTCGTCTGAGAAACATGACGCCGCAAGAGATAACATTCTTTATCTCTTATCTTATCTTGTTTGTTCTATATCCATATCACAGGTTTACGGCGCGGTCCTTGAGTATGAACAACCCCGCAGGTTGATAGTTACCGATTGTTTGCTCCGCCGTTGACACCTGCTTCGTTAAGTGCCTAAAGATAATGAACATAGTCTCACTAAGCCAACCGGGAGAACGGCAGCTCTTTGAAATTTAGCAGGACGATAATATATGAACATAAAGATGTATTTCAATTTCTTGATCGAGTCAAATCTATTCAGACTTTTAGTTATGAATGCCAGTTTTGCCTCAACAGCCAATGAAGTTATTTACTGTGGAGATCAGTTCTAGTTCCACTTCTGTTTGTGTCTGATTATTATATTTCATATATTACATTAGATATGAAATGAAAGTAATTCATCATCTGACGCTGAATAGAACACAGAACTCATATCAATCATCAACCCCAAAAATGATATATAAGAATAATATGATTCCATGGCGTTATGCCAGTCCAAAACGACTCTCATGGCTTCGTTTTCCTAATATTTTTCCTTAACTATAATCAACTTTGTGCACCCACTTACTTGCAGGTAATGCCAGAGGCTACCAATAAATGTGCAAATATATCATTGCAGGAGAACGCACGCATGCTCTTACTGTGATGAGTAAATAGATGCATTAATATTTCGAACATATAACTTCCACTTACACATGTACGTACATGTAACCACAGCTCAATCATCAAGTGTGCAATGCAGCGAATACCGTCAGCATTGTGTATTCCTTTAGTCTCGTGCTACGAACATTGTCCAAGTAGATATCCAGTCTTAATTTCCTGTGGAGACTTCCTTTGTTTCCAGTACCAGCTAGTGGTGATCTAATGGCCCCTTTTCTTCGATAAGATAACGTCCGTCGACCTTCGGGAGTTCGAGTACTTCCCAGGCGTCAGCCACAGTTCTCGTACAAACAAGATAAACTCGTGGCCATATCTGATGCGTTTTGTATTTCGTGGTCTGACCGGGTCGTCACGCGGAGGGTGGACAGTGGGGCTGGGATCCTAGCAGCCAACTGCGTTATCTTTTACACAACACCCTACTGCACTCAGGAGTACGTGACTCATTCCTGACACTCGTACACGAATCTCTGTGACGTTGAGTTACAATACTGCTCATTATCTCACACGAACGATGACGTAACCTTCCATGATGATCGAGGGTATAATGATATAATAATAATGATAATAATAATAATAATGAAAACAAGTAATGATACCAGAATTATGAAAATGATAATATGGACGGTTTCGCAGGCACTTCCATGATACAAACGGCACTGTTCACTCCAGCTAGCGACTTCCTGTAACAATGAAAATCATTGCATTTCTTGTACGCCTTCAGTATCTTCAAGGCTAGAGTAATCATACTTATTTTTTACTCAGAAGTGTAAGAAGACGGAGATTGGCTTGCTCTTAAGGTAATTTTAACGATCGTTGACATTAAGATCGCATCGAGAAAGCAACACTTGCCGATAAAAAGTTACACAGATTACAGGAAGAGAAGTCTCTAGCGTGAGTTGCATGATGCAGCAAGTATTCAGAACTGGTTTGTTACGTCAGCTTCCGTCAGTTCCCGACCGAGAGACATGTCATGTCGATACATTCCAAAGAAATGGACTGGTTTTTATTCCGTAAAGCAACTGGGATTCCCCCCTTATACATTATCATTCAGGGACAGGAATCATGAAGAGATTTACCAACAAATTTGCAATAACAGACTATTATTCTTAAAATGTTTTTAATCAGGTAAAGTGGTTAAAGGGAAAGCGCGTGATGTAGTTACCTGACGCGAAATATATCGCTGAGAAACACTGCCTTGACGGATGTGTTTAGATGTCAGGGGAGAAAAATCGTATACCCTCGGGGAAAAAAAGATAAGCGTGACATTTGTCAAAATACATCGGTAGAGATACCAACAGCTCAGAGATTGGGTTGTTATGCATTACCATTTTGGAGCAATTTTGTCTAAATTATTTTTTCCATTCTCATTTTCTGCCTCATCCACACAGACATATAAACACAGCTATTACTGCTGCAGTGTTACGAATCTTATGTGTTAAATGTTCCGGCAGGTCTGGCGGCTAGCGGAGGCAGCACTCTCCTCTTCTCACGCACAGAGAACCCGGCCCTGTGGGCGCTCCTCTGGTTCCTGAACGGCTTCGCCCAGGGCGCTGGCTGGCCCGCCTGTGCCAAGCTCCTCAAGAAGGTGAGACGCGGGAAGGGTAGATAACGGGTGACATGTTGGTCCTTAACGAGGTTATCTTTACCAGCAAAACATTTTTATCATTAAACACCCATTTTCCTCGTAAATAAATACCTACTGAGGGCTCTTGTGTAGACAGTTATCATAATCGTAGACAAGGACTGGTAAGAAGCCCTTGAAACAATACCACATACTGTGACAGTAACCAACTAGTGAAAAAAGATATACCACACGCTTCTACACATCTAAGCATGAGAACAACCAATACACCATCACTTACAGTCAGCGAGTACCACCGGTAACTAGGGTGTTTCTCTCCTCCATGGGTGCAGTGGTTCAGCCCGGATAACTTCGGGACGTGGTGGAGTGTGTTGACGGCCAGCAGCAACGTGTCCGGCACTCTGTCCCCTCTCCTCGCTGCCTACGTCATCATCAACCACGGCTGGAGCGCCTCCCTCATCATCGCTGGTCAGTTAAACTCTTCTGCTTTTGGTCTTAGCGAGACTGAAAATAATCGTAGTCTTCAGAACCTGAAGAATTATATTCGTTATATTGTATTTATATAATTTTTAGCTTCCACGGATCAACTTGTTAAATTGCGAACTCCTTATTTGCGAGATTCACCGCTTGTTTCAGTGTTGATAATTTGTGTTGTTTACAGGTTTGTTGTCGCTGGTGATGGCTGGGGTGACGCTGGTGACCCTAGTTGATGACCCTGCCCACGTACACCTCCCAGATCCCACTGCACGAACCACCCACGCCGCTCCACCCACTCCCACGACCAGCAGCAGTAAGTTAGATTTCTTATTTGTTGCTAAATGCCGGAGTCTAAGCCATAATCTACGTACATAACAACATCGTTAAGGTGTTAGCTTATTGATTTTCTTCACTTGAAGAAGCAGTTATGAGTTATCATTCTTTTTTAGAGCAACTTGAACCATTTTAATCTGTTGAGCATAACGTTTACGACTTCCTGAATATAATTGCATGACTATTGACCTGATTCTTGAGAATTAGGTCAAAGGCCAGGTTTTTCTTACATAACAGCGTTCCCGTCTGTATCTAGAGTTTGTACCACCACGCTCAAGTTAAGCTATGTAAATGTACATTGGCGTCTCTTTCACTTCTCTTTTTTCTGAGTTGAGTGTTTGCGTTCTCAGAGAGCGAAACAGCTGAGAAGATGACCGTCGGTCAGCTGGCGAGGTCTCCCTTCCTGTGGGTGGTGTCTCTCTGTTACCTGGTGGTGTTCTGCGCCAAGACCGCCCTCTCCGACTGGGGCCAGATCTTTCTCATCGAGGAACTGGGGCGCACGCAGATGCAAGGTCAGGAACGCACCCTCACAAAGCCTTTTTTTCTTGCCTTTTATTTGTATGCCATGACTTGGCACGTAACCTCGGATACTGAACATGAGTCTTCGCATTTTCTCCTTTTTAAAACATTAGGATTGAAAAGTAAACAGTCACATTCTATTAAGTAAGCATTATTAAAAGTAATTAACGCACCCACAACTCAATTCTAAAATTAGATTCGAAAGTTACATCTGCTAATGGTCATCTCCTGGTCTTCCCTACAGCCAGCTCCTTCACTAGTGCCATGGAAACCGGTGGGTTCTTCGGTGGCATACTGGCCGGGATCCTCACTGACAAAATGGCCTCCAAGGTAAGTCCAGTCAGTATCAACGTTTGTATTAAGTGATGAAATCATGGCCGGAGTAGGAAGATGGGGGACGGATGGATGGTGGATGAAGAGAGGTAAAAATGAAATGTTCTTGAAGAACAGGACATAGTAGTGCTCATGTTGCTTCCATAAAGATGTTCGAGGATGTCATGAAATTGAAATGACTTTCTACAACAGCTTGTTAATGCAACTTATGCTAGATGACGTTTCCCTCAATTACTTTTTTTTATTATTTTCTTAAGGGCCTACAGTCATCATGTCATACGTAACATACACATCCACTTAAAAGAAATAGATCGAGTTACATAAGTGACCTGTGCCAGTAGTACCACGCTGAGACCGGAAAGTGTCGGGCTTCACCGAGTATGTCTTTGTCAACTAATAATCATTCATTGTATATAATCATTGGTAAGACTTGGCTGAACTGTGACCAGTATTCCCCCCACTTGCAGGCGAACGTACGAGGCAACGCCAGGCTCATGGTGGCGGCTGCCTTCATGGTAATGTGTGCGGCGGGCGTCCATCTCCTGAGGACCTTCCTCACTCCCCACACCTCACAGGTTCGTGTCTCAACTTTCACACTCACGTTACACACACACCCACATGTGTGTGTGTGTGTGTGTGTGTGTGGTGGACTCCTTTGGAGCGAGTTCTTTAACAAGAATAAACTCCCAATGGGACAGCCTAGCAAAATAACTTCTCACATACGGAGTATCTCTAATAGGAGGAGTCCTGTAGCAACTATCTCTCATAATCAGTTGTATCCTTGGTCATTAATCTAATGAAAATCATCGCATAACTGGGTGATAGCTGTTTTGTAAATTACTCTAATGCATGAAATTGTCTCAGATTTGTAATTCAAACAAGACCGTTGGTGATTTCTAAAGGAGAGCAGTAGTATGAACTTAGTTTGGAGATGGTCAAGGTATTAAGACATTATGCTGAGTGAATGTGGGATGTGTCTTGAGTTGTCATGAGTACTAATGGCTGAGGATGAACCGGCAGGCAATGGTATCAGGCGTAGGGATGGTCCTGGGGGCCAGCATGTTTGGCCCAATCTCCATCTACGGCATCGTTGCCTCCGAGTCCTTCCCCGCCCACCTCTCTGGCACCGCCCACGCTGTGGTCGCGTTAGCTGCTAATGGTAAGTGGCCATGTTCCGTTCTGATGCTGTTCTTGCACATATATGCAAGTGTAAGTGCATACGTATGGGTGCTAAACTATGGATATTTGCATAAGCTCCCAAATAGCATGGGGTGATTTAGTACGGTTAGGTAAAAGTGTGATTGACGAGATGTAAAGATTGTCATGATTGATTATTATTTCTAGTTTATCTATAACTATTAAATATATATATAAAAAAATTTGATGGATCTTTTCATTATCAAGGTATAGTTGAATCACAAGGGAGGGACATACTTTACACTAAGAGCAAGGTGTTTAACTTACAAAAACAACTGATTGTGGTGTATTGCAGTTGGGGCGGTGGTGGCAGGCTGGCCGGTCAGTTGGGTGGCACGAACTTGGTCATGGCGCGGCGTCTTCTTAGTCCTCGAAGTCTTTGCTGCTGCCTCTGTCGCCCTCATCCTCGCCACCGCCAGAATACATCTCACACCCAAATCCAAGAAAGCCTAAGGCACTCATCTCATCGCACTCATCTCATTGGTGTGTACAAAAGCGTGTCATTTGTCATACAAGTGATACAAAATTTTAATCTCATCCCACACCTGCTGAAGAGACCTTACGCATGTTTGTGAGGTTAACATCCAGTGCGGGATATTTGTTATATTTTATCTACATTTTTTTTTTACATGTAATTGTGTGTTGACGTTGTGTTAATACGGATCTCGAGCCGTAGTGTATGAAATTTGGAGTTCAAAACTCTATGATGTATAACCAATTGAAATATTTATATATGTTTATATGAAATAAAATTTTGCAAATAAGTTTTTTGTTTTGCTCTTTATCCCCGTGAATTATTCTCTAGTACAATCTGTACACTCACTTGATCACACAAGGAAATGTTTGGCAATTGATTCACAATTCACAAGACCTAAATTAGATAACGCTTCTCAAATCTGGTCACTGCACATAGAAACTGAAGGAAGTAATATATAAAGTCTAGAGAGCAACACAAATGGTTCCGAAATAAGAGAGCAGAGGAACATGAAGAGGTTCAAGGATACAGATTCGTCTTCCAAGGAAAAGGGATACTCACTCGATCATACTTTCAAGTCTCTAAGCCAGTTTGACGAGTCAGTGAATAGTTATATGAGAGATACATATATAAAACAACCAAATTATGAAAAAAAAAAAGTTAACGTAGAGAAGCGCAACTAAAAACAACCAGAGAATGTCAGTGGATAAATCTAACACGATCAGAAGTCTGTTAACATGAAGCACTTAGTAGTACACAAAGTATCAGAGGTCAGGTTAGGTTAGATATATATATTAGAATAACAGAGCCCTTGAAATAAAAGGCGAAACTTGACTCTGAGTCAGAGTTTATCAAGTCCTATACGGATCAAACAACAAAAAATCTTTATTGATACATGGAGAATGAGCAGAAGCTGCTGGTGGTGGTGGTTGTGTAGGACAGGACTTACTCATCGGAGAAACAGAAATGGAACTCACCTTACACGACGATAATGGCTTTTAGATTAACACAATGACAGCAGTAAATCGACTGGCTGTATTATCCGAAAAACGTTGCATGTATTTGTTCCTTTTGCCAATACTGATGAAATGGGTTCTCTAGTCCTCAGCGTCTTTTTAATTCCGTCCTTTGTGAACGTGCTGTGCATACGTTCACCTCTCAAGTATGAAGCGATGACACACGATCCACACATAATATTCGTGACACCGTTAAAGAACATGCACTCCTAGATATGAATTGATGCTTTTCAAAGATGTTTTTTCCCATATTTATTCGCAGTTACTCACGTAGGCAAGGTAACACCAGAAGCAGACGAAGCAAGGCAACATTTGCTCACACGCACTCTTTAATTGTCATTCAGAATGCATCGAAAACAGAGTCCATAACCACAAGCAAACCAGGGAGACCTTTCTATGGTTTCCCCAAAACGTGTTATATGCCTCAGTTCAGCCCCTTAAAGGCTCATCGCCCCTACATCGCTCTAATTCGCTGTATCCTTTGTGTTTGAGCTTCTATAACTCTTAAAGCCTCTTACTCCATCATTCCATCTCGTCCTCGACTTCTTCCTCCTTGTTCCTCTATTTCTGAAACATACACTCGAAACTCCAGTTTTCGACCCCGTTACGGTTACTCTCAACTTCTAATCCTAAATGGGACTCACGAATCCTGTATTTTCTATGGTAAGTAGGGCAGAAGGTGAAAACACATTTGGTTTTATCTTATGTAGAGTCATTGGTCTCTCCAATACACGTGGAAAATTTTATTGGCCAGTTTCTGACTTTCAAGACGAATTCTGTAGTTTCTATGGTACAAGTCAGGGGGTGAAAATATATTTGAGTGTATTTTGACTGGTAAAAGATAATGATGAAGTCTGATGTTCTCTGCAGTAAGAATGGAGAATGTTACTGAGCAGATACAGATATAAGAATCGAATTCTGTTATTTGCTGATTATTTATTTTCAATGACAAATTCTTTCTCTAAGTCAGAATGCAAATGTATAATTAGGTGCATTTTGAATTGTAGAAGGCAATGGAGGAGTCGTGTTTTTACACAGTATGTGTGGTGAACTGAAATATTGTAGGTGAGACAGGATTAACCTATGAAATATTGGAATCCAGATACAGTAACCAGTAACTAACTTCTCAGTTTCCGAGAATGGAGAACAAGTAATTATTCTCATTTACAGAAAACACAAGCCAAGTAACACTTCTCATTTCCTAAAAAAAAATACATAACAAGTAACTATCTTCTCACTTTCTAATATAGAAAAGTACCCAGTGACTATCCTCTCAGTTTCAGATAAAGCAGAACCTGTAACTAATTCCCAATGCGTAAATTGATTCCCACTGGAATAATTCTTTATAAAAACGAAAAAATGGTTCGCATCCGCAATCCGGATTCACACATCCAACCGTCGTTCGTAGAGTATGTATGGTCAAGCGTCTGCTAGGTGTCTAGATGGTTGTGATGAATGTGAGAGAAATATTGTCATGTTTTTACCTTGATGAATTGGAGACTTGTGTGCACTACATGCCAAGCTTGTGGTCCAGGTAATCATCATGTTGGTTATGGCGGTTGCAGGATATGTTACCTTTTACTGTTAATGTTACTGGCTGGATCCTGTTGTGCATGGTTTGCATGACCATCTCAGCTGTTTGGGAATCATTTAATATCGTGTGCGGAGGTGAAAAGAGGATATATTAATGGACTATAGAGAGGTTTAATGGCAAGACAAGTAGGTGATGATGACAGGGTGGATGGCCCTATGTGGATCAGGTGGATCAAGACATGGTGGAGGCACGGGAGGAAAAAACACCAATATATTAATAGTAAAGAAAATTAGATAAGTAAAGAATGAAGATAAAGAGGAAGAGCTAAAGATGGATTGTTGATACAGGTTTCGTATAGACTAGACAAAACGTGATAAATTTTAATGTTACCAATTACCACTTCAGCCAGCATCGAGATTTTGATCTTAATTGCCAGTGTTGTGCGTAGAGAAGACGGTGCTAGTTGTGGATTGTGATTAATATAGTAAAAAAAATATTTTTTACCATATATGATATGGTGATAGTGGTCTGGGTTATGGATATCAGAAGATGAGGGGTTAACCTCTTAATCAAGCACAAATTTCCTCATACTTCAGGAAATTAGGAGTTTTTCAAGGAGGAAACTCCTATTCTTATGAAATGAATGCATGTCATATAAGAATTAAAGAGCAACAGCAAAACATGTGAAGTATCAACTCAAATGCAAAGGAACGTAGTAAGAGGATGGATATACTGGAAACGAGGGTTATTTGTGGCCATGTTGCTTGATGCTGGTTGATCATTCAAGAAATAACATTGATGGATTGAGATGTCGTAAATTAACTGAACTAAGAGGGTGGACCAGGATGCACTAAAGTGATTTGGGTATATAATATATATAATAGGGATGAGTGAACAGTTTGTAGGGTGTGACTGTGGATGATAGACAATGGTTTGGTACAGTAATCATAACTGCAAGGGATTGGATTAGTTCAAATGAGGCGATAGTTCTTATGTAGCTGATGCATCATTTCCAAGATAGGAAAATCTGTTCGTTAGAAAAGATTAAAATAGTAAGATGTAACTTTAGTCATATTTTCAACGTGTATTTTGCTTTTCTAAATCATGGAAACATGAAGTACTTTTTACATTTATTTTAATGCAAGACAATACTTTACTAAGTAAACATAGCTTCTATTTATCTGATCGTATTTTTTTGTGTAAAATATAATACGCTAACGCCATTTTTTTTGTATTATAGGGTTTGAAACTAAATCTAGATGTTGGTGCCAAAGGCTCTGACAAAAACATGTGGCATGCCAAGACACGCTGTTGTCCACAAAAAGTTGGACATAGTAACACAATTGCTGCGGCATCTCCAGTTTAGGCCGAGTACTTTCTGCCTTTACAACGGCTACAAGAATGTATATGCTGCAAGAAAGGTAGTTGCTTGCCAGTCTGGTTACCATGTGTCCAGTTCATCTGTGGTAGGCCCTCTCTCTTCCAATTTATTGCCAAGTATATTTAATTCTGCCTCAGCTTTTGAGAGAATACATGTGCATTTTTTTATTACCAGTGCTTTGCTGAAACAGACTGAGTGCCTATTTACCCCCAAAAGGAAAGATTGTAGGAAAAACACAGTTTCTTGGCAAATATCAAATATCAGAAATTTTCACACAAGTGTCTTCAGGAAAGATATTCCAGAATATTTATATGGCAATGTAAGTGAAGTAAGCAGTGCAGAAAATGATTTGCTGGATGAAGAGCTGGAGGATGATGTGCATAATGACTTGGAAGATGATATTGTGGATTTCTTAACCTCTCGTCTTATATCATATGAAGAGACAGATACCAGCTTTGTCATCCATTGTCCAACTTGTTCCACAAAGGAATGTGATTCACGTGTACAGGGAATTTTTGTTGATAAAAATTCAGGTTAGTAACAACCTATATCTATTGTTGCTATTGTGTTTTAGTAAAGAATTAGAATCTTTAATAGTGGTATGGTAATAACATGTCATAATAAGTTACGTAATGAGGAGAGAAAGTATTATTGGTTTGATTGGACCAGAATTAGTATTTAAAGAGTGTAGGTGTTTGAAAGGCATGATCAGCAGGAATAAGGAAAAAGACTGACTGTAGACTGTAATAGAATCTTGGATGATTGCGTGCATGTCTCAGCTCCATTTACCTGTTGTAGATAGTTAAAAAAATGAAGATTAGTCTAGAGATAGATAACTTATGTATCACAGTTGGAATTAGTAGAATGAACAGTGGAGAAGGAAGATATGTGATGTGAAAAACTATAAAAATAATGTGGAGCATAGTTTTCAGTGTTTGGGGAAACCATTATTCTAGTACTATAATTCTCTATGTCATTTTTTAACACGTTTCTCACATTTGTTTCATATTATACCCACTGTTTGTTCTACCCATGCATATTTGGAAGGACTGTTCACACTCTTCATCATCATGTTAGTTTAAAAACTTAAAGATTGTGATCAGGTCACCTCTCACTCTTCCTCATACTTGATGGACAAATTTAAGGGCTCTTACCTTTTCCTGTAACGTAGTTTTCTTAATGCAGGTACTGCACTATCTTTGCCACCTTGTGTGTGTATGTTTTCTAATGTTATTCTGGGAACTTATACTCCAATTGATTCTGACAAGTGAAATGATTCAGTTATTAGAATAATAAAAATGAACTTTGATCATGTAAAAATTTATGTTCATATAAAATTCCAACTGTTGCTTTTAGGTTATTTTGTTTGTCCATGGTGCAACCAAGATGGTACGTGGGAAAAACTGATGCTTCTTCTGAATGCTCATGAGGATTACCTCACCAAAGACCAACTCAGTGCTTACTTAGCAACCACATTGCCCATATCAGAGGTTGGGGAACTTGCCTTACAAGAGTCTCCACTTCAGGTGAGAATCAGCAACCTAAAATTTTGAATCAAGGTAAAAATATTTCATTCAAGGTAAACAGATGCCCCCCTGACTTATGATGGTTCGACATTTTCTAAAGTAATGGAGTTAATTATTATTTCACTTTTTTTCCTCTTTACAGAGAGTGAGCAAAAGTACATTGGAGAAATTTGGTGCAAGATTAACGAGTGATGAAGCGCGAATAGTTGTCCCGATCACTACTGTTCATGGAGAAGTTGTGGGTTTTGAGAGCATTTCCTTACTTCACCAGATTCCCCAGGTAGAAAAGCATATATGGATGCCTTTGCTTTTTAAATGATATTTTCAAAAATAGTATAACTCTAGAGGAATGACATTTTCAAGGTTGAAAAGTTAGCTTATTCAAGGGCTTCAGCCAGACGGTATGACCAGTTCTGAATACATAATAGTAAATGGTCCCCCCTTGCCCACGACAGAACCTAATCCTATAGAGTTCTGAAATTTATACTGGGTAGTTTTTACTTAATATCTCCCCCTAAAGTTAAAAAGACCATAACCCATATATACTGAAGGGACATTTTATCAGGTGCTTCAGCCTGCTCCAGTGTTACAGATCTAAGAGCAGGGTTTTAAATACTTCTGTGATTAGATTCACATGTTAGAAAAAGTGCTCTTTTGTACAGTTCAATTATTTACTAACCTTTATATATAGTTGATTCTGGTGCCAGATATAAAAACTGGTGACATTTGTTGAGTATTTCTGAAGTAGCGTTACTTTTCAGTTGTATGAAAAGCTGGCAATGAAACTAGTTTAGAAGTTCAGTGAAAGTAAAGATATGCTGGTATAGAAAGAGAAATGAAGTGACTGTAGAAAGTATAGATGAACTGAACCTTGAAGCATTAGTGGAATCATGTTATATGTCTTCTGCAATTATTAGCAATGAAAGTCATCTTGTGATTTTTTTTTTTCACATGGCATTGTTGGGATTGTTTGTTGTCATTGCCTTTTCATCAGTCTATTATGTCAGAGTGTATGTTTTCATGAGTTTCACCTTAGTTTAGTGAAGATACATTTGACCTGACCTTCGCTTATGGGGCAGGTCAACTGCATCAAGATATATAATTTATGCATTTGTTTCCTAACATGTTAATAATTGAATAAGACCCATAACTCTGTTTTACATTTTACAGAATACATGCTCTTTATAAAAAGGTTTAATGTAGAACTTAACTTGGTTCATAAACAAAATTCCACCTTTGGCCATCTCAGTACTGTCCAGATGTTTTTGATATTTTCCAAACAGTATTTTCACTCATTCTGATCTCACTCCTATTAACTATGCTGCAATGCAAGTCACACACATGTTCCTGGGAACACACTTCTAGTCTTATTTTCCATTTGTAGATACTTAAGGATTAGTTTGTCTACTGTTGTCACTTGTCCATCAATCAGTTTGCCCATCATCCATTTGTGTGTTATTGAAAGTCACATTCAGATTTAATGAAGATGTTTCGATCAATCCTTTTAGGTTAGGCAAGGCACATTAGATTGTACTGTTAACTTTTCAGTTGATTAACAGCATTCAAAGTATTAATTAGCATAATACCCAATAACATTGGTTTGAGTTTTGCCTGAGTTATGCCCATTATAAGAAAGTTTAATGCAACTTATTATGGCACATAACCTGTGGTCTTGGAACTAGATACACAAGATTTTGCTATGTTCAGAACAGGATATCTGCTCATTCTTATTTCATATCCAGTCATAATGCTGCATTGCAGCCAACATGAGCATTACATGGTACATTTTCCTCTGTCAAGTCTTTTTGTATCTTGCCATCTGCAAACACCACTACTTCCAGCTTCCATGAATATTTTACATATGCAACCACTGTATATCAGTAATGAAGCCAGCATTAATGATGTATGTTTTATTAGATTGTTCGTAGATATGTAGTTGGTGAGGTGCACGCGTTTGGACTGGCAAGCAGTAGCAGAAAACAGCAGAAAGTGATAGTGGTGCCTACTTGTTGTGATGTTCTTGCCCTTGCGGAGCACAACTTCCCTGCAGTGTCTCTTCCTTCTGCTAGTGAGTAATATAGTTTCCTTTTTATAAGTCAAATCAATTTTTGTCACAGTCACATATATGCCATCTTAAAAAGTATGTCCTACTGCCATGTGTTCCCTTTTCTTCAAAGTTTCGATGTTCCCATTTGTGACATGATGAAGATACCAGCCAAATTGTCTTTTATATACGTAGTTTTGTGGTACATAGATTTATGAAACACTCCTACTGTACGAATCATCCTTATCTTTGAAATACAGCTGAAAAGAAATTATTATTTATTATTATTTCAAACAACCTGATTTTACTGCATTCTATTTATGTCTGACATTAAGTGCTGTGCATTTATCCAGTAATAAACTGCACAGATCTTGAGTGACAGAATTTTTTTGGTCTTGGAAGATTCAGCCAAAGAAACTTTTTGGAAGGCTAAGTTGCACTATGATGGAAAAAGAAAATTTAACATATTTGAATTTTGCTCAATATTCGATGGACAAAATTTGACATCTCTCTTTAGGCTGGGAACCTGGAAAAGAGTGGTGGTTCACATTTGCACTTTCCTGTGGTATTGGTGCACATAAAATTCTTTCTGCTAATGAGTGGAAAATATACCGGTAACACTTGTTTACTGTTTGGTATCTTAGCTACATCTCTTCTTTGTACATCAACTGACAGTTCTATGTCTTCTATCTTATTCTTGTATTTCCCCTGACGATGTGATCATTACATGTAAGTGCACGTGGGAACTTATGTTCCATTTTCCTCATGGTTATGCATATATACTAGATCACAAAAAGAAATAGCCTCATTTATGCACCTCCATTCTCATCTTGTCATGTGCAGTGCACCAAAACTACAACCCGATCCACAGTGATTTAGAATTATTAATGCAAGTATTCTGTATGTAATTTATCCCTTCAGCAAAACTGAGTCCTAAAATTATATCATTGTGCTTGATAAAGTCTGGAAAAGGTCCAAATTTTGACCTTCCAGTAAGTTCTTAAACCCTAATGATAGATTAGTTGCAGTGCATTTGGCACTGCATATTTAATTTACTGTTTGGGTCTCATTTGGTTACCATCCATTTACCCACAGGAAATAGGATCTGCATGAGATCCCTCTTTATTTAGGAGAAAAATATTTTATCTAACAATATATATCTCTTATCTGTAGATGCTGAGGCACTTCAGGACTACTTACTCAACTGTGGGAAGAATGAAGTAATGCTGTGGTTTCGAGGGGAGGCTCCACCCCGGCCATTTACCATGTCCCTAATTCAGGCAGGAGTAACCTGCTTCGTTGTCCAGTAAGTAAACAGTGTGTGAATTATCATTATAAATTGGGTATTAAACTGATAAAATGAGTTACTTTGTTCTTATTGCCTAGAGTGCTTGTTTACTTTCTCAATTTGCCAGATTTTTTTACTGTGACTTAAACTGACTTACCAGTCTTTAGCTGCCTCTGCTTCTGTTCAGAATACTCGAGACTTGAAATAACAGTATGGATATTATTCTTTAACTCCTACTCAGCATATTAATTCCATGTGCTATGAAAAAGGTCATAACATGACACGATGTGGGTCAGTCTTATAAGCATCACATGATGCTGGCCACTGTCCTACAAGAAATATCATATGATGTTGGCTAGTATCATAAAATAAACTGCATGATGTTGCCGGCGATTTAACTGAAACTACTATAATCTTCATTTGACAATGGACAGTTTATTACTCATGCTCTCGGTTGACTATTAAATAGTTTCCGCCCTTATGTGAATTCACAGCTAACGTTTGATTCTGCCTGTCATCCATAAATACCACTTGCATTCTCTTTTGTCATGGCTGGAAAAATACACCTATTCATTAGAATAAATATATATAATGCAAGTCCACACTCCATATGCAAATGACTTGACTGAAGGTATGGACTGCTACCTAAATATGTTTGTATATGATGTAAAGGTCATGAGAGATGTGAAAAGTATGGAGGAATTCATCACCTTACAAGGAGACTGTTAGGAACTGCAAAGCTGGATTGAAACACGTGTGATAGAATCCACCCCAGGTGGATGTTAAGGATGGGACAAAGTGAAAGACCTCAACATGATTATTTTGTAGAAGGGAATAAGCTTCAGGATTTTTCATGTAACAAAGACCAATTTTCACCCCAATATGATTATTATGTAGAAGGGAATAAGCATCAGGATTTTTCATGTTACAAAGACTTCAAGAGTTGATGCCATTCCTGACTTGTTGCACAAATCCCACATTTGGAGAATAGTCAGGGAGACCTATTGTCTGCAGGCAAATCTTAGAATAGCTCTAAGTATGTGAATATAGAAATGTTTAGCAAGCTCTCAATATACTGCATAAGGCCTAAAGTAGGGTATGCCTCTCAAGATTGGTCATCACACAATGAATAGAGAAGGTCCATGGTAGGGCAAAAAAAAAGGGAACCAGAATTAAGAAAGTTTAGCTACGGGACTTATACTATAAATTTGCCCTTTTTGAAAGAGAAAAGAGTGTAGGCATGACTTAATCACAACCTTAAAGTTTCTAAACCACAATGATGATATAGACAGTGAATAGTTCTTCAAAAGAGGTAGGGATGGGACAACCAAAGGACATTGCATGAAATTAAGGAAGAAAATTGCTAAAAAAAAAAAAAAAAAAAAAAAAGATGCATTGAAGTACTATTATAGGATAAAAGTGGTGGACAAAAGGAATGAACTTTACTGAGGACATTGCTAATGCAGACAACATACAATGCAAGTTGTATAATAGTAGAGAATGTTCAAGAGAAGAGTCCCAATGAGTGTATAACTCCCAACTTTTAGAGTACTTATAGATGATTACACACACACACACAAATGGTTCCAAAATGCTTGGACATTTTATATTGTTTTGATTCATCTTCTCAGGTCAGAAGACAGTGATTGCCCTGTGCATAGAAAATCACTGGTTGAAATTAAGGACTCACTAAAGAATGCTGTTTCTGTGGTGTCAGAGACAATAACTACCTTCCATCAACTCAAGGATAAGATTTACCACCGACTCATACATAAAGAAGAGGTAATCTTGCTTCAAGTTTAGTTGTAGTATTAAAAGATGTATGTATAGTATGCATTGCATCGTGAGGACAGTTTTAGTAATGCTGATTAGTTTTATTTTTAAGAGCAAGTGAACAGAAAAAACTTGCTTGAAACATCTTCAAGGTTCATTTTATATATTACTCTATATAACAAAGCCAAAGAACAGTATGGTTGCTTCTGCCTACACAGTAATTGAAAATCAGTAGTGAATGCTTCTCAGAATACATAAAGAAGCCACAACATTGTTGGAGCATAGTTGATGGCAGCACATTAGGCAAGATCTTATTCTGTAAGCTCCAGATTATATTTGCCCATAGCCTCATCTTCACATGGTAGATATAATTTATTAGATTTTCAGAATTTAGTTTTACTGTTGACAGCTCAGAAGAACTTAAGTTAAATACTTAATTTTACATTCAGCACAATACATTATCATTCATAAAAAGGAATTGATGTGGATTACATTACTCTATTACATACATGTAGATATATTACGGCAGACATTCAATATTATACGTGTGATGGAATTCAGTTTGAAAAGATCCCTTGCAACTGGCGCTCACTTTTTGCCTAGCCAAATCTTTTTCATTCTTTCTTTATTCATTTTTGAAGAGAAACATTTATTTTGTCCATTCAAGGATTTGTTACAGTGATGAACATCTCTTCTTTAAGAACTTTCCTTACAGGCTCAACCTAGTATTTAAATTATATTATAACCCATGATGTTACGAGGGTGACCTTTACCTAAGCCTTTCTTGGAGACCTGATGTTGGGATTTGATTGGATTATAGAATTTAGGCTTATAAGCCAAGGACTGGAGCATCTAAGGCTTCTCAGCACTAGATGTTGGGGGAAATTAACAGAAGAGGACGTTGGCATTTGTTTAATACCTAAGAGAGCTAGTTTCTGGTGCGCATATGGATCACGTACAAAAGATATATGTTGCTACATACGGATGTTGCCCTTTTTTCCCCCAATAAGCCATTCTTGTAGGCATGCTTTCATTCTCAGGAGAAAAATGTGTGTTTAGAAGTTTGAAAACCTTTTTCTCTTCAAATCAGTTTCCCATAAGCAGCTTTTCAGTGTTCCCTACCCTGCTCTGCCTCACCCTCTTTCCTTTCCAAAATCCTTCTTTTGCCACTTTGTCCATTTTTAGGTTGATTCATGTAATCAGCAGATTGTTAGCTGCTGGATGGATCAATCTCCATTAATAATGAGCAGGCCTTTGACTTCATTTTGGTGGGAAATGCTTACTCTAACCCACCGATTAGATGGAGTTTTTAGATCTTAAACATACCTGACACTCACTTCGAACATGCCTCCTCTTGCATACATCATAAACACATATGCATTCTAATTGCTAATTATAAATGCAGGATATGCTACCTCTCTCAGATAAAAGTTATAATGCAAAATTATTAATCAGCACATTTTCAAATATTGCTGTTTTAGTCATCACTTACATGTATGGATAGGTTCAGTGACTGAATAGCCTGTGAAAGATTCTGCACTTACCAGTTTTCTACATTTAACCCTGAAACATTGGCTGAAATCAACATTTGTTGGTTAAAAACTGCTGACATCAATGATGTCCTGTCTTTTCCCCTATCCCTCGGAATATCCAGCAAACTCATTATACTGTTAGAGGTCTTCTCCATCACCAAGAAGGCACAGGAATATATTTGATCCTTGATAGCCTTACAACTACCATTATAAGTGCATGGCTATTCACCTACCAATAGGGTGTGTGTGTGTACACAGTGACCCCATGTAAAATATGTGAGGAAGCAAGCAACTTTACATGGTGAATTTAGTAGGATTATGTACGAGGGAGGGAGGTCTGCATTTCCAACTGAATTCACACTTATGGAAGAAATTGTGTAACAGCTGTGCCTAATTTTTCTCTTTGGTTATTTTGAGGTAATGGAAGACTTAGGTAATTGATGCATAGTAAAGAGTTAGAGTACCTCCAAAGAAAAAATTCTTTTAACATCTTTATATGTGCCAGCCACTTGATGTACTCGTACTTAATTGTAATGTAAGGTATGATGTTTCTACTTACATCCATCTTATTCACATCCAATATTGTATCTTTGTGTGAAATAAGAGTGTGTATGAAATTAGTGCAAAATAAGAGTGTGTATGAAATTAGAGTGTTCAGTATAGAGTAACAAATCCTACACTATCCTCCTAACACTTGCCAGCCAATCTCCCTCTCCCCAAATGTCAGCTTGAAATGTATAATATTTTGATATATTTTCATATTCTTAGCACTAATTTTAGACCTGTGTATGAAATTAGAGTACAGTTGGAAACAATGCTCAGTAGCAGTAAAGAAATGTCATTCCCATTTATACCTGCTGTGTCAAGAGCTCTCAAACATATATTTCACACCCACTCTAGGTACTCACCACTGGACCTGGCTAACACAGTAACACTACAACTTTGTGTATTTTCTATTACATTCTTTTCTGAACTTGATGGAATTTTTGAATGATGCCTACCATATAAGGATTAAGAATTGTAAACAGTACATTTGAGTGAAAATGAATTCTCTATGAAATGTATAATTCATTGATTTCAAAAATTTGTTGTAAAATTCAACTGGTAACCCTATACTTACAATTAAAGTATTTACTTGTTGTTTACAGACATGTGGGGTGAAGTGGAAGAGGTTTACTGAGCTTAATGAACTCTTATTGGGACACCGACTGGGAGAAATGACTGTTCTGACTGGCCCCACAGGATCAGGCAAGACTACATTTATGGCAGAATATTCCCTTGATCTCTGCAGTCAGGGGGTCAGTGGCATTCATGTTTCAAGGGAAAGTCCATGTGTAGCATATTTGAGATATATATTAGACATCCAGCAATACTGTTAAGCAGGTTTTCCACTGCTCTTATATACTGTTGTAGTGTGATAAGTACCACTTTATCTATGGAAAAATTCAAAAGAATTCTCAGTTATGTAGACATTGCATGCTTCCACTTGGGTCTTCTGTGCTGCTTTCTATTTTAAATAGATGAGGTTTTAAGGGGATTTTTGAGATGATTACAGCCAATAAAAAAATAAATCATATGTGGACTTATCAGTAGACTGTAAAATTATTTTGAATATGATATTTGAAGAAGACTCAGTCTCCATGGCAGTTGAGTGAAGTGTAAATAGAGATTTAAGTCCCAAGGTATAAATGCCAATGATGTGCTGGTTTCAAACAGCTGTGTTTGAGCAACTCAAAATATTTTTTCAAAACATTTTTCTCATATTTCAAAATTTGAGTCTCAGATCATTTGTGAAGGATGCCTTTTTGACTGTCATGCACAGAAAGGGTAAGTATTGAGGTTTGGAAGGGCTACATGAGATTGCATCTACATGGGAATAGGTTTGAGTGAAAAATTAAATTTGAAAAGCACATCACTCACTTTACACTTTCTTTCAAAAATTGTACTCCCCCACTTTCAGTAAATTTTGCCATCTTTTATCTAGTGACAGGCCTCTCATGATTTAATGCCCCCCAAAAAAAATCATTAGCATTTCTGTGTACATATCTAGCCATAAATGCATTTTAAATGCGACAATTTTAGTCGTGCTCACGAGTCATATTTTGCCAAACATCCGGAACAGAAATATTTTAATACTGTCATTGTATATAAGTGGTTGTACTACCTATTTTCAAGTGGTATTGGTGTGAAGCCTAAGCACTAAAAAGAGAATTTTGGTGATAATGTATTTGAAACTTTGGTTTCAGATTGTCCAAAAAAAAAAAAAAAGAATATTTTTTAATACCTACCTGATGGAAATGTGAAATCAGGAAGTGATTTTACTGTTAGGAAAGAAATTATTTGAGATGTTCAGTCCACAAGAATATAGGTGTAATAGGACTGAAAAGGATGAAAAAAGGAGTTTAATAATTTCATCAACTCAAGTTAAAAATAATAAAAAGCATAATTTTGTAGAGATTGGATTAATTTCTAATTCTATTAAGCAAATTCTGCTTTCTTAAGTAAAAGCAAGTGATGCTGTACTTATCCGATATATATTTAACAGGTAAATACATTGTGGGGTAGCTTTGAAGTGAGTATTGTACGTTTATGTGAAGTGATGCTACAGCAGTTTAGCGGAGCACCCCTTCCACAGGACTCCACTTCATTCAACACTTTGGCTTCAGAGTTCTCCACTTTGCCTCTTCACTTCCTCACCTACCATGGACAGCAGAGTGCAACCTCTGTCTTAAAGGTAACCATATTGATATATATCCTCAAGAAAAAATTGATGAAATATATTATATTGCTTTATAGATATTAGCATTGAGATGCAGCTATTTGAATATAATTCAGAGAATGAATGAGAAAAAATGAGTACTGAGAGCACTATGTAAAACAGGCACCAATGTGAGGTTGAAAATTTTCCCAGATATCTGTTAATAGTATGCCTGGGAATGTAACTTAATAGGTTGCTGGATGAAAGGTGGTAAATGACAGCATCCATGCAAGATTTTGATATTTTTGTACATTTCAGATTTTCCCCTGCCAGGTGCAATGTAAAATAAGCACATTATGTGCTCATATATTGAGAAAATGACAAAACTGCTTTCCTTCACTATTGCAATCATTCGATTACATGTCAAAGTGTGATTTGGATCTGTCATGTGAATATCAACCATTCTCATGAATAGGCTGAAATAAGGTTTTCTGTATACATCTGTATGTGCTCTAACTGCTATCTGCCTTTCTTATGACAGTTCATGAATGATTATTACAAAAGCACATTAAACTCCTGGTCTCTACTTCATCAGCACTACAGAATTATGAGTGAAAAATTTAGTTACTTGCCTCATGTCAACATATCTATCTTGGTTATTACCATGGTTTATACTGTTCTGTCATATGTACAGTTTTCTGCTTGGATACTTCAGTTTATGTACATCATTTGCTTTCATAACAATTTGACATATTCAAAATACTTCTTGGAAACTCAAAGGAATATTATGGTTAGAAGCAAGAGTTGGAAGCCAGTCAGTTGGTCCATTAATCATGGACAACAGTAGCTTGGTTCAATAAAACTGAACTGTGGAAAAAAAAATTTCATCTGTATTTATGACTGAAAACAGCTCATGTTCTGAATCCTATTCCAATTTTTTCAGGCAATGACTGAGGCTGTCAAAGTATGGGGAATCAAGCATGTGATAATTGATAATCTGCAGTTTATGTTGGGTACAAATGAACACGCAGCAGTTGATAGATGGTGGGAACAGGACAAAGCAGTAACAGCCTTTCGACGTTTTGCAACGTTTCACAATTGTCACGTTACCCTCATTGTGCACCCAAAAAAGGTGGGCAATAATTCATCCCTTTCATTTTTACATTCCTGTCATACACTTGGGACCAGAGTCCTACAATGAGATGTGTTGGGATGTTTCCTGACCTATTCTAAATCTCTTGGAGCAGCCATGAGCCATGTACATAGGTACCATATGTCACCAGCAATAATAGTTCACCCACGAAATTTTCACTTGTCATGAACCTAGCAAACACTATGGTGGAAGGACTGTTATCAGAGAATGCATGTGCAGCTGTGAGAGTGATACTTATGCATCTGACAGCCACAAACATAAACATGTAATACCATAGGAAGAAATTAGATGCAGTTTTGATGAAAGGTAGTGATTTAGAGAAATATGGTGATAATGATAATTACTATGATGTTACTTTTTTCCTATCTATCTTTATCTCTGATGCTCATTCCCTTTGGGAATCCCTCAAGGGGGTTGCCATGGCAAAAGAGTCTCCTTATCTGGTGAACATTTGTGCCACCTCTTAGCCTTTTATTGCCTCACCCATAACAGGCAACTGGCAGTGGGCAACTGTAGCAGTCTTTCCAGAGGCTCCAACCTAATGTTTCAACCAAACCACCACTTTCTAATGTTTCTACCAAACTACTTCAACCTGATGATTCTATCAGCTACTACTACTTAATATTTCAACCTACTACTTCTACCAAATGCCTATGCTTAAATGTTTCCACTAACAACTACATATAAAGTTCCTATTTAATGTTCCTACTTACTACTTCTGTCTGTTGCTCCTGACTAGCACATAGCACTCACTGCAGGAAAATTTAGTAATGAAGAATGACTTGTGTGAGTTAAGTGTTGTCACATGCTTTGTGTGACAAGGAAAGATTGTGTTTATGGACAAAATGTCAGTGGTCCACATTTGGGTGAGGGAGAAAGACAGCTACCTGGGTCAGAGGAGTACAACTTGATAACCAATGATGAGCAGGATCACAACACAGATGTCACTAACTCTCCTGATACCCAAGCCGTTAGTATCAGTAATATACCTTCCTGGTCACTGGGTCCCTACCAACTACAACCAACCTTTTCAAACAAAAATTAATTGAATTAGTTCTGAACGTAGGATTAGTTTGTTTCATTGTTTATAATATCCTTTACCACATTGTAATTTCATGTTTTTCTTAACCTCATCACCTTGACCAGGTTCCAGAAGGTCAGCCGCTGAGCATTGGGAGTGTATTTGGAGGTGCAAAGGTAACACAGGAAGCTGACAATGTCCTCATCTTACAAGTTAAGGATGGATTAACAATCAACCAGTCCAGAAAAATATTACAGGCATGTATATTTGATACAATTTTTTTTTAAAGCAAGGTGCTGAAATGGTCTGGATATGGAAGGAATGAGAGAAGAGAGGTTGACAAAAAAGACATGTGTCAGAAGTGGAGGGAACAAGGAAAACAGGGAGACCAAATTGGAGATGGAAGGATGGAGTGAAAAACATTTTAAGCGATTGGTGCCTGAACATGCTGGATGGTGAAAGGTGTGCACAAGATAGATTGAACTGGAACCATATGATATACAGGGGTCAGAGTGCTGTCAATAGACATCCAGGGATTAAGAGGCATTTAGGGTAAATCATGGAAAAGTCTGTGGGGCTTGGTTGTGAAGCTGGTTTCAATGCACTGCACTACACATGACAGCAAGAGAATGGATGAGAGCAAATATAGCCTTTCTTTGTCTGTTCCTTGCTCTTCCTCGCTAACGCAAGAAACAATGATCATGTATGAAAATAAATATATATATCGTGAAAGGTATACATAATGAATGCTGCCGCTCTCCATCCTTCAGTAAAAGTCTTATTAATGAAAATTTTCTAAGTTTATGGATTCCAGATGGGAACGAATCACAGATATAGATAGATAGATTCAGAGTAGAAACAATTACCTCTGCATTATTGCATATATCTTAGTAATTTTACTAGTGCTCATTGTGATAATTTTTTTCATATATTAGCCACTTCCCATATTAGTGAGGTAGTGTTTATCAGGAACTGACAAAGAAATGGCTTCATTTGCTCACATCCACTCTCAAGCTTTCATGTACAATGCATCAAAACCAGAGCCCCCTATTCACAACCATGCCCCACAGACCTTTCCTTGATTTCTCCAGTTGCTTTGTAAGATAATTTTTAGTAAAAGTATGTGAATAGAAATAAAAGTAAAATTACAAAAAAAAATATGGATGTGTACTTGAATTAGCATATGCAGTGTAAATCTGTGCCTGAAAAGTGATAGAAAAAGTGTACTATGCTCAAAAGTATGGATCTGTGTGTAATCGCACTTGGAGAAAAATATTGCATAGACAGGCCCACATACCTCAACATGGTCCATTCAAAACCATACCATACTAATATAGAGGAAAGTATACTCCTTTTTCAGTTTTTCTTTACATATGCTCTGTATGGATTTTTTCTTTTCTTTACGATAACTTGTGCAGTTTAAGGGTTAAACCAGAAAATATCAACGTAGTTTGTATTACAGAGAGTGGAATGTCATGTGTTACCTGATGATTTCATAACAATAACTGATACAATATATTGTTTATTTACAGGTGGTAAAAAATCGGTATGGAGGTCAGTTAGGAGTGTTGCCATTAAAATTTCATAAAGAGTCCCTTACATTTTCTTCGTGTTTCCGTCAGAAGAATAAAGACAAAATGCACACCAAGGTTGATGCTCAAAATAACATGACAGCATCATCTTTACGCAAGCTAAGTGTGAAGGGATTTGAAAACTAACAGCTTTTCCACAAAATCATGTGCAAGTTATAAAGGGAAAACCTCATTAATAGGTTCTGTAATGATTCACAAGATCATGAATTCCTCTACTTCACTGAATAGTAGTTAATGAGAAGTGAAATTGTTGTAGTCACTGGTACTACAGGTGTACAGAGGCACTGAATAGTTGCATTGTAAATTGTAAAATGTTTTGTATTTTTCATACAGTTTGAAGTGTTTCCATAAGGTGAATAAAAGTTGAGAAATCTCAGTAGACTGTACCTACCCATACGATAGCATGCTTTGATTTTGTTCTCATTTTGTTTGATGTTTCTGACAACAAAATAAGGAGACATGATTATTACTTGTCTGAGAATGTAAGCAGTGTAGGTCCAAACAAGAAGTCAAGGTACCAGACGAAAGGGTAATCTTACACAAATGGCTCATGCATTCATCTATTACGGAGTAAGCCGACTAGAATACACCATTCTAGACTTCTATTGCCAATACACGGAAAGATTGTCAGAGCATAAATCTTTAGTAACACTGAACAACACTCTCCATGCTTAATAGCAACAAAAGTTTATGTCTACGTGGCCAACACAGTAACTCAGTACATACACAGGTCCTTAAACGTTAACCTGTGCAGTGACTGCATCAATGGATGGACTAAATCTAAGTCAGCTCATGGAAATCAGGGCCCAGTAAAATACATTTTTTTGGACAAAGTGATCTCTTTGTTTAAAAATATAAATTTCCATTTCAAGTGTTCTGTATCATATAGTGTACTTTACCTCCATCACCATCCAATCCATAAACACTATACGGGTAGTAATTAATAATCATTTAAACTGGGTAGCATCATATCATTTGAAACCTTTAAATCCTAAAAATGAAATGGTAATACAGGTACACCACCGATTTTCCGGCAACTGATGGTTCAGCACCTCCTTTAGCCCGGACAAAATTACGTGAGGGAACTTGAAATTACCGCGGCCACCAGACTAGTTTACTGGGCTGCCACAGATGGCGTTGTGTGTAGGGTGCACTTATTTACATTCTTATACTGTACTTGTTGGTGGTGATATCGCAATTCTGTGAGATTCTAAACTTATTTTGCTTAGATTTAACTCTAGCTATGGCTTCTAAGACAAATGAGAGTGCCAGTTGTCGTGTCAAATGTAAACACCAGTCTAGATCAATCCAAGATAAAGTAGACCTGTTGAAAAAATGGACCGTGATGTTTCGGTGCGTAAGCTGTGTGACATCTACAGTATTGATTCATCAACTGTTTATGATATAAAGAAGCAAAGGGTGAAAATATTGAAACTGTATGCAGACAGCGATTCCAAGAAGCAAATGACAATTAGAAAAACTCTGAAAGATGGTAAGAGTACTGAGCACGATTGAGTGATGATGGAATGGCTTTGACAGCGTCGGAGTGATGGAGTGGACTTGTTAGGTAGCATGATAATGGACCAGGCTAAGTTGTTCCATTAAGAACTTAGATTACAACAAGAGCGTGACTATAGAAGGATGGATTCAAAGATTCAAGACGCGTCATGGAATTTCCATTAATAAAGTGTGTGGAGAAAAGCAGTCTGCAAACTACGTAGCTGCCGAGTATTTGGACGAATATGCGAAACTCATAGCTAACGAGTACCTCAGTCCTGAGCAGGTGTATAATGTAATCCATTTATTTATTTAATTTACATTCAATATTTGTTTAATTTAAATTTCTAGCAGTCCATGGTATACTTTAGATTAGTGGGTTAGAGGTGCGTTGATGAATCATTATTACGTGACCACGGTTGGTCCGGCAAACTGGTTAATTCAGCAAGGTTTTGGAACCAAGAGTGCCAGAAAATGTGGCGTACATGTAATAACATATTGTACTCAATAAATGATAGCTAGAATGGATGTGTGCAAATGAGGCTGTTCATTTCTTCATGACAATATATATCCCTAAGATGGGAAAGGTAATTAGGTATATATAAAAAGATATACTGAAAACTTTCAGTAATTCAGAGAAGGATTTAAGCAGTGCATGATGAGAAGTGCTATACTACCCATTTAATTTGCTATTTATGTTGTTATCAGTGAGTGTGTTCAAAGTAACTGAGTCTGGCTTGTTTTCATGTCACCTCCTTAAAGAAACTTTCCTAATGCTTTTCTTCAAGTTATTTATTTTTCCTCTTTCTTCATGTATGTTTGCTATTTCCCATGTAAGGAAGGTAATGTCAAGAACAGATGACTCTGCCCCTTCCTTTGTTCCTTCTTTTGGAAATAAATAAAAGAGAATTTCCAATTCTTCTGGGACATTCATTAGTTGTTTACTTATTACAAATCAGAAATAAGAACTAAAGATACTTAAAATTAATTCAAACTTCAATATTACCCTAAGACTCAAGATCCTAAAATCAAATTTTTCATTTTGGGATATTCTTACAACCAATCAATTACTATGAATGTTACTAAATAGTAGCAAGAAAAGGACTGTCTTTCAGATCACTACATATATTCTCCTTTTTGTTATCACACCAACCAAAATTCTAATCTGTACCTCACTGAAAGGGGTTGGTGGGGATGCTATTTCATGTGTGGTGGCAATGGGAATGAATGAAGGTAGCAAGTATGAATATGTACAAATGTATATATGTCTGTGTATGTATATGTATGTATACGTTGAAATGTATATGTGCGTGAGTGGGCATTTATATATATATATACATGTGTATGTGTGTGGATTGGGCCATTTCTTTCGTCTGTTTCCTTGCGCTACCTCGCTAACGCAGGAGACAGCGACAAAGCAAAATAAATAATAATAAAAAAAAAAGATGTTTTGGATGGAGGTAATTAAAGTGTGTTAGACAAGGGAACAAATGGGAACTTCAGTGAAGGGGGCTAATGGGGAGGTGATAACAAATAGTGGTGATTTGAGAAGGAGATGGAGTGAATATTTTGAAGGTTTGGTGATAGAGTGGCAGATGTAGGGTCTTTTGGTTAAGGTGGTGTGCAAAGTGAGAGGGTTAGGGAAAATGATTTGGTAAACAGAGAAGAGGTAGTAAAAGCTTTGCGGAAG
>JAUUDZ010302778.1:0-13590 GCA_032361705.1 Panulirus versicolor | reverse complement strand
GCAAGAAGAGGTAAAACATGACATTGCCAGCAATGAGGGCAAAGATGATCCTAGCCCTAGTGTGAGGAAGGTAGGTGGTGCCAGAAGAAACAGCAACATTGCATCATTCATCTGCCTCAAGGGTATGGGCATGTTGCCAACTCTACTCCAAAAAAAATTTGTTTTTTATAGTAGTAATTAAGTTATAACAGGTGCTTGTTCTGTTACTGAGAATTCTGAGGAGCTAGACCATTTTTTTAGAGTATTTTGACTGATTTCATGGACATGATAGCAATTGAAACAAATCACTACCACACAGTCAGCATCTCTAAACAGAGAGCTGTCCAAATGGCTGTGATGAGGAAAAAAAATTGCATTATGGAGTACAATGAAAAAATGATAACTGTAGATAAATGTAGTATGCTTATCAGTTCTGGTAAATGTGAAAATACATAAACTTATCGGCTGTGCTGAGCATATGAGAAAGAGCACAAGGTGATATATAAGACTGTTCTTTCACTTGCTAAACCTTTTAGAGCTGTACATCTTCAATGTGTACTTAGTCAAGACAGGTCAAAGGACGTCAGTAGGGCACTCTGTCATCAACTAGTTAACAGATTCAAAATGATCAGTCAGACACTATGTCATCACATTGGTAGATGTCAAGTATGTCTTATGGAAGACACCATAGTCGCCCTATTACATCCACAAAAAGTGAGGAATGAGCCCAAAGCAGGTGTCATGTTTCTGTCAAAACCATTCAAGGGCAAAGGAGAATGCATAAAACACAATACATATGCAGTGAATGTGATAGGCCTCTGTACACCCGTTTCAAGGTGTACCATAAGAAAAGCAATTACAGAAAACAAAAGAATACAGTGTATGAATATGTATGTATATGGTAAATACCAGAACATCAATTACATGCAACAGGATAAATAGCATCATTGTGAAGAGAACTTGCATATAATTATATGTGTAAGGGAACAATAACACTGGTGTAGTAAAGCACATACTGTGTTATGTGGCAAAGGGTGCATCTGTGAACGTCGTCACACGTGAATACAGACAGATCTACCATGTTGTATGATGTGTTTTATAAAAAATAATTGTTTCATATGGGATGATTTTTTTTTTATCTATAACCCACAGTGGGGTTACTCATAGTATATAGGGTTGTCACTGTCAATGGGTTCATTCTCTCTGTAACTCCTCCCCTGATCTGATTTCTACGAATGCACAATTAATTGCATAAATAATTGTCTATTCATGCTGTTTATACATGTTTGAACATTTTTGTGTGTGTGAAAATTAATCAATTTACTTAAGTACAAAAAAAAGGCAATAGCTGAGTTTGAAGGATGAATATCTAGAGTAAATTCTTTGCATAAATCTTTATCCAATTGTCAGTATCATGAACCACTATTTATATATGAACGGTAATTTCCAGCTTACAATTATATTTTCCTGACTATAAAGCATAAATACACAATCACACTGAAAATTGCTCTTAAAAGGATTTTCAAGGATTACCTTACTTGCAATAACAACAAAGTAAAAAATTCTATTTATTGACATACCCATAACAAGTTTTCTGAAGAATTCATTAAAAGAATCTTTATTGTCCAAGGTCATGGCACCTGCAAGACACCAAGTAAGGCAGAAGAGGAAAGCTGCTGTGGTCCAGATGGGACCCAACTTAGCACTGTCCTTCTGTGAAATGGAAGAGTCCTGTAGGACATCCTGCACTACTGTTGCTGTTAGTGGAAAAACAGACCTGAAAAAAATAAAAGTGTTTTATTGAATTTGAGTACTCTAGCAAAATAAAAGTTTGTCTATATAAATACTCTCCCTGTAGAAATAAACTCATTAAAAGCTACATTCATACAGTCTGGTTTGTGAACGGTCTACATGGTTTTCAAAGCTTTGATAACTCAGCCTCCAGTCCACCATTTTAAATGCAAATACTACCAACATAGTATGCTTTATTAACTTCTTCGTCATCTCTCCATTCTTCACATTTCCATTCAACACTTAATTCTCTTAGTTTCAATAGATTTTTCATGTTCCCAAGTTCATACTACTGTATGTGCATACCCATACAACATTAGTAATTCATCTATTATCTTGTCAACAATTATCTTTGAAGTGTAACTTCTCTTTCATTTTGTCAATCTACAAACTCACTCAACTCCACCTCTTCCTGAAAATCTATGTCAAAATGTGGGTTGGCAATTTGAAAGCAAGGGCCTGCTCTTTACCAAGGCCTGGCAAATCTTTAATAATAACGTTGTCTCTAGTGCAAACTTTCTGCTACACCTTCCATTCTTAGATAATGCACTTCTAACACACCTAACCGATGACTCATTCCCAACTCCCCACTCTTTGCTCCCTGTAGCACTAACAGTCTACCTGGCTTTCAAAAATTTGATAACAGCCTCCAGTCCACCATCATTATTGCAAGTACTACCAATCTAGCGTGCTTTTTTAACTTCTTCTTCAAACCATACATTAGGCTCTAACTAGAATTCACTTAAAGGATTCAATCATTTTACTTTTAACAGCACTTCTGCCTTAGCAAGAAATGCCCTCTAAACACAGATGTAAATGAAAATTCTTAACTAACTTAATAAGATCAGATTTAAATTTCAATGGTCAGTAAGGTCTATGAGAAGATGAGGTCCATCTCTGATGACCATGACATTACATCCTTGATCTCTGGGCTATAACAACCTAACATCCAACAGTGATTTGCTTTTATACCATATCCCCATACCTAACAAGGGAGACCTCAGTAATGGGCAGCAGACAGCGGCAGTGTTCCATTACAAATGCAAGAGATGGTGGAACGAGCCAACAGTCAAGCTCTTGCAGAAGGTGAGCATACTCATCCCACCATTTGTCATGAGCATGATTGTGAAGCCAATTGTGCATTAATGAGGTCCAGGTCACAGTGCTGCCTCCTACATACACCATCCCACAACGTGACACAGTGGCAGGGGAGGCCTGGTAAGAAACAAAATATCTAAATTCCTCTATCAGTCCTCCTACTGATTCTTTTACACATGCTTATACTCTAAGTCTCATTTTACTTTAAGAACTTTGGTAATTACTGTATCATCAGTACTGTACACATAAAAACTATTCATTTCTACAAACTCAGAGTAAATTTTTTTTTTCCAAGGAAAAACAATCTATGGTAATCAAATCTCTTGTAAGAGTGTATGGAGAAAGGGCATCTTCCTAGTTTGGTAATAAAACAAAAAGTGTTAGTGTATGATTTTTAAGCCCACTAAATATATGCAGTATATACAGGACTTTTATGTCCCACTTATATATACCTAGCATATGCAGGATAGGTGTTACTGGACTCCACCTGCATGAGGATACATCGCAAGTGAAAAGTTACTTTGGCAAGGCCATATCACTTGCAGTACAGTCTTGTCAAAGAACTTCCCACTCCAAAGAAATCAACAGTTTTATGCTAGTGAAGGTAGCACAGCTTTGAATTCTAGAAGCCTCTGGGAAGATGGCCTTGGTAACTCCAGAACTCTTCTCAGAGAGATTCAGAGGTATTTGTACATAAAAATAATAAACAAATAAGCAAGATTTTATGACCATATCTTTGCATGTCTGAAATTACCTATTTGTGCATTATGGGGAGAGACCTTTACATTCTTAGGGCTCCACCTCTTGTACATTTTGTACCATCAAGAAAATTTTAAATCTTTGCAAATTGCCAGCATTCACAGTCTCACTACCTAGATTAATCTAAGTATCAGCTACCCAGTATCAGTATTTCTTTACATCTCTCTTAATCATTTTCTTTCTCAGCTTCTGATCATAGCCTCCAGTAACTCAGACTGTGCATCTCATGAAGGACTTTCAACTTCATCAACCTGATTCAGGAACATCTATCAGTATGTGTGTGGACACATTATCACCTGCATAATAACTCAAGAAAAATATACGACATAATTTACACCACAGGTACCCCCCTATGGAAATAACCAACTTATTAGCTTTGGGGACTCATAGTTTCATAGATTTCATATATACCATGAATCATGAGTATTGCCTTATATTTGACTTGCAGTGAGACATTAGGCCAAAGGTGTCCTCCTGCTGTCAATGGCAAACTTGTTTGAGAAAAGATCAAACCTTCTTTGTCTCTCTTCATCCACTATATTTCTCAGTATATTCAAGTTGTGGCCTTACTAATGAACTTAAGATTATCAGGATTATTTCTGGCATTCTGTGATCAATCTTTGTAACAATAAAATATGACAATCATTTTGTTTTATCATTTACTGCTAAGCACTCTTTAGTGCTCAAGATTGTTGCTTTTCTCCATTTCCTTTGGAAAGACAATTTGTAAATACTGCATACGTCTTCATTCTTCTACGCCCATGGGATGTGTTCTTGTAATAATGTATGTACAGCAAATCTGAGCACAGTCAACCTAATAATACTTAGGAAAAATAGGGATGGGTTTCCAAAACATCCAAAGGTTTCCCCTTTTCTTTTACACCTATTTGACTCTCCAAATTCAACAAGGTAGCATCAGGATCAGCCAAACAATGGCCTCATTTGCACACACACCCTCTTTTGCTGTCATGTACTGCCAAGCCTCACAGACTACTTCATGGTTTAATTAGCTTCATTTTTATCATCATTATCATTTATCTTATTTCCGGTAAATTTCTATGCATGTTTTGCATTAAAATTCCATGGTATTTCTTCCATTCTTTATCTTACCAAATATATTGCCAGACAGTGTGGAGGGTAAGGAGAAAGTCATTTTACTGTTCTAACCTGAACTCATCTATCTAAAATAGATATGTAGTATCAATATCTTATTTCTAGATATTCTCATTAAAGGTCAACAGGCCTTCTGTTATCTGTCTTTTGTAAGTAATAACATGTTGAAGACAGATTTAACATGTGACCAATGCACTGATAACTTCACTTATAAACACATGAAAAGGGCTGAACATAATATAATTCTATGGAACAAATCTAAAGTTATTACCAAGATCTAAAAAATTACACTAACTTATGGCCGAAATTTTTTTTGACATTTACCCAGCTTCAAACCATGAGCTCAACTCACCCAATGTGAGGAACTGGGGTAGGGGAAACAAACTCAGTTCTGCAATTACATTTTCTTCCAAGATTTGTAAAGGAATTTTGTTGGGTGAAGAAGGTCTTTACTTGGGTAGTTTGGCTTTCCAAATTGAAGTCCACCTGCCCAAACAATAACTCTTCAAAAAACAATCAAGTGCACAAAAATAACATTGGCTAAGTAAAGTAAAACTTTTGAAAACAATTAAGAACAGAAAGAGAAAAGTAACACAAATAAATTAACTACTAGAAAACTATTACAAGAACACACATTTACTTCACATGCTAATCATCAAAAAGGGAAATAATCTTCACATCACTAATTTGCATTATCACTGTCAAATGTTACCAAAGAACAAATCAGTGATAAAAAAAGTGGGCTTTTGAATTTGGGAAACCCTCTCTTCCAGCAGAGATTCCTATGTGCATAAAAATCCAATCCAACATTCACAGTGAGGCCATACCTTCCTATCTGGCCTTTTCTTAAGGCTATAATCTCCTCTTCATGATTACACTCCTTTCCTATTTGTGCTATATTGCAAAACCAAAGAGCTTTACCCTGGTATATCCCATTTAGTTGCATCAGACCAAAGGCAGGCGGTCTTACTTCATCACATGATAAGAATAAAGAGAGAAGGGAATGAAAGTAAAACAATAGAGGGGATGGGAGGTACAGTAAAGAAAATATGTACATATTCAGATGTCATGAAGTCAAAATTCAAATCCGAAATATAAAATACCATTCGCACCTGAGCCAAATCAAAGACTTCAAAAATAATTGCCATATCTGAAGGTACAGGGAGAGTCTCTCCTGAAGGCAGACACAGCTTACGTGAGTCATCAAGAGCTGTGTTGAGGTTCTCTACCCATGATGCATCAGCTGGACCATCCAGTACCAGCCAGCACCTCTGGGACTTGCTTTGTCTGTCATTGAAGAAATGCATGCAATAACATTAGTTATGCAATAGCTATCAAAGAGAGATACTGACAGCTCAAGTGAGGATAATGATCACAAACAATAAACATCCTGAGAAATGATATTTGGAGAGTAATCATGTTTGCATGAGTAAGTCTGCTCTGAGCAGCAGAGGGTAAAATGAGAGAAAAGCACTGTTTCTGAATAATTCTGAAAGAAAACCAGTGCTCATTAACTGCCTTTTATACACCTACTTAACAGTAGCCCTAAAATCAAGATGGAAGGGAGGTCATATGAGATTTCTCATAAGAAAACAATATCTCATCACAATTCTGAGCTTTTTCATGTTGATATACAAATATGAGCTTACAACCTCATAGTGGGACAGATTTATGGTGCATAAAATTCGTGAAAACTGAGATTGTAAGTAAACTCTTAATAAAGCAACCTTGATTGGCCTTTGTAATAAGGGTTGAACGTTGGGTGGTGCTACTTACAGCTCAATGCACATGATAACACAGGCCTGAGCAGTATGCTGTATGGCTACTAGGGATAAACATACAAGCATAAGCTGGCCCTACTTATGTTGTGGTGGTCAAAGAAGGTGAAATCCTGGAGGATACACACTATATTTACCAACTCCATCATTAACACTGACGTGACTTTTTATTGTTTATGTTTGCCACTTCCCACAAGGAAGCACTTGGAACAGATGAATAAATGGCCTTGTTTACTCAGATCCACTCTCTAGCAGTCATGTATAATGCACCAAAACCAGAGCTACAATCCAAAATCAGGCCCCACAGATCTTTCCATGGTTTCCCCAACTGCATAATATACCCTAGTTCAGCCCACTGAAAACATATTGCCTATGTATACCACATTGCTCCCATTTGCCGATCCCTTGCATGCTTCATATTCTTCTGCATGTTCAGGCCCCGAGCCTTCAAAGCATCTTTCAATCTATCCTTCCATCTCCTCCTTAGTTTCCCCCTTTTCCCTGTTCCTTCCACTTCAGGCAAGTATACCATTAAGTCACCCTATCCTCACTCATCCTTTCCATGCGTTCAAACCACTTCAGAACACACACTTCAACTCTCTCATCCCTTTTCTTCCCACCATATCATTCTCTTATCCTGTAATTTCTTATCTGATAAACCCTCTTTACATCACATACTGTCCTCAGGCAATTCACTTACAGGGCATTCACCCTATCCATTACATCATTGCAAAAAGCCCATACCTCGCATCCATACAGCACTGACAAAACCACTATACCAACAAACATACCCAACACTCGTCTTAAAGTCAGTGACCTCCTCTTCCACATATTTCTAAATCAGCCAAAGACCTTTGCCTCCTTACCCAAGCTATGGCCCATTTCAGTTCCCATGGTTCTATTCAGTGACACATCCACTCTAAGGTATCTAAAACACTCCACTTCCTCCAAATTATCTCCATTCAAACTCACACGCCAAATAACCTGTCTGTTTTACCTGCTAAACCTAATAACCTAGTTTTTATTCACATCTAACTTTAACATTCTTCTCTCACACATGACTATTACCAAATGAAAATAAAAGATCAACAAACCTGAGAATCTGAGCAACCACGCCATCAGACCACTCACGAGACACTGGGTCCAGAAAACCAATCAGTTGTGACTGTGTAACTGTTTTGGGGTTTAAACTCTTAATGGTGACTGGCCGATCACTTTCTACCAAACTCAGAGCTGATGAGAGAGTCTGCAGATTATACAATATATCATTAGAAAATAATTTGTACCTTTGGGGTTTATCCCCAGAAGTACAGTATCATGGTTTCACAACAGGGTGCAAACAATCACATCATCCTTCAAATGATGCATTCATGATGCATCTTACACTAACCTAAACTTCTTTCACACCATATCTTTCCATCTAATCTTTATTTTCCTCAGTACCTATAACAATAGTGTGAATTAGAAACATTTAGTCAATATTCCCTAACATACTTTAAATTGTTAATTTCACTTCAGAACTTTGACATCCCTCAAAACAGAGGTACATTTTTATCATATTATGACAGCTGTATTATCATCAGATTGCAATGCTCTCCCCCTAATAAAAAGTCACACATAACCCTCCCTCTCACTTACCATGCATATATAATGTACATGGCAAACTTGCATACATCCAGATTAAAAATGAAATTTTTACATGAGAAGTGCTGTACAAGTTGATACTTCCTTATCAAAGGTAGCAGGTTCCAAGAATGTATCAGTACATATCAATCTTGGTTGGTCAAAAAATGCACGTTTTGTTACACTTTGTGTAAATCATGTGTGTTGGACATATATTGTATATCTTTAAGCTGATATTACACATGAATCATAAATTTGAAACATTTGATATTGCCCTTCTTATTTTGAAAGTGATAGCTGCCTAAGCTATATAAATGTACAAATACTGACATATCACCATAGCTAGGGAGGGAAAAGAGGCTGTTGGGTACATATGGACAGAAAGGTCTGTGTGTTTATCAAGTGTAGCTTCATTTCATGGCTAGACATTGTAGGATAGTGTGCATGTAAGTGTGTTCTCTGCTGCTCAATTTGTTTTTTTTGTTAGCACTGTAAAGAGTTTGTTGAAATCATTTGTGAATAACTGTTTGAACAAAGACTTGTACTGTAAAGAAATGCAGGTAGTTACCGTATCTATTTTTGCAGACAGAGTACTACTTTATACAGGTAATTGCTCAGCTGTTGTTTATCTCTCCCCTTTGGCTGTACTTTTTAAGAATTAACCTTATCAAAAACAGTCACAATATCAGTGACAGCTTTTTCCTGAAAACAAACCCACAGTATGTATTTAGTGGTGTAAGTGCATGTAAAATTTTATACTACAATAGATAGCTCTCTGTGAGTACAGAATGTAAGTCTGTATACATACATTTGTACATGATTTGTACAGAAATAAGTATCTTCATTGTACTAATGCCTTACTCTGCATATCAGCAAATATAACAGTAACAAATACTTTCACATATACATGCTATTATACGCACAGTGATCTGGTAAACATTCATCTAATGAGTTCCCATCACCTACTGAGTTTATGGTCTGTACTCTAATTCATTTAAGAGGTTTGCTTTCCTTTGCTATGGTTTTTTTTTAGGTCTGCAATGTATTTCTGTCTCCTAGAAGTGAACATTAATCTCATCCTAACATGGACCTTTTGCACTTTTCTCTTTGGTACATGTTTATTGCAGTACAAAATTAATTTTGAAACAGAAAATTCTCCATCTTACCCGCATAATTACTTTTTCCAGCATAAACCTTCAAATTTATTCACACTTACCTTGATAATGGTAGTTTTTGAAGTGCATGGGGATCCCACCAACATGACACCATGCCTCTCCCTCAGTGTTTCATTTAGTTGTACGATCTTTAGCATAAACTCACTCGTCATAAGCAATCCCATTTCTACACATACCTGCCAATGTACCACCACAAACATTCATAATCACAGTTAACACAAAGAAATCCACACTGCATATATAGTACAATACATATATTGGCAAAGGGTAAGTATACAATTAACCCAAACTAATGTATTTTTTCATCTAATCACTCATAATCTTTTCATTCTAATCATCAATTTTAATCCAAAAAACACATACCTTTTCAATATGCTTTGTAAGATTGTCATCAGGTGGCTTTGGTGTGGGTGGCAACTCCATAAAGAAATCTTTCAGGATGTCTTCAAACCTGAGAAAGTCCTCAGCCACCAATTTAGGATGATTAACATCTCGTAGGGCCTGAAGAACTATCTCTGTCTCTGACCATTCTGGGAAACAGATCCTCAATCTCCCAATGGTCATCAATACAGTTTTGACAGCTCGCATACCTTTAGGACAGAATTCCTTTTTTTTAACAAATATTCAAGAAAAGGATCTCAACTAAAAATTGAGTATATCATAGGGAAAAGAACAACCTATTTTACAAAAAACAAACAAGATGAAAAGTTTGTATGAAAAGCTAGGGTATATTTCAAAAGTTATGTCAGAGGAAAATAGAGTACTTTAAGAGACTAAATGGAGATGATGATATATAAGACATGGATATGAATACAGGACTTAAGGTCAGAATATGCTGAAAAGATATAGGGGAGAGAAAAACACTGTAAAGGAGGTAAGATGAGCAGTAAATGGACCTAGAATAAGAGGAAGCTAAAGGTGTAGACTGAGAAGTGTGATATAAAGAGTAGTGGTAAAGATGTTATTGAATGGATGTGGAAAGTGTGTAGAAAAGCACATAAAAATACTTGTGTGCCATAACTAGACAAAGGCAGTGACTGTTCAACTGTATAAGGGTAAGGAGAGCAATTTTGGTTGTAGGTTACAAAAAAAGTCATCTAAGTATAACTGGCTAAGTATATGGGAGGATGATGATAGATCATGCTAAAAGGGTTACTGACCTACAACAGGTGAAGGATAAGGTAGGTTTAGCAAAGGAAAAAGTGTACATCACATGTTCATACTTAGGATCAATGACATGCACACTGGGGAGGCTAAGTGAGTCTAAGCCCCTGCTCTTATGTCCAAAAGTTCCCTTTTTTAAATCATGTGAGCACTTAAAAAATGCCACCCCCCTTTTTTTCTATGAACCCCTGACCTTTTTAATATTCTATGTAAGTTGATGTTTAGGTAGTAAGTGGTAAAACCCCAAAGAAAAAGAAAATACACCCTACACTTACCCACTTTGTAGTGGCATATGATAAAGCATTTAGAGACTAAAAAGTTCTGACTCTCTGGAGCTTTAGTTTTGTCAGCCTCTTTGAGACCAGAATTAAAACTGGCAGATAGAAGGTTGTACACGATAGCTAATACCCTCCTCTGCCTACATCCTATAAAATCACAGGACATAATATTTCATACTCACTATAATCACTAGTGACTAGGAAGCCAGCCACAGGTAAGGTGACCATGACAATCATTTCAAATGTTAGCCATGTAACCAGGTCCTAAATCAAGAAGGTGCAGTGCGACTCTCAGTCAAAGAAGACTCATTGTTATCAAGTTTTTCCGTTTATATTTTGAGACCTGCAGAGTTGCAGTTGGCAGATCTGAAGACCTTGTGGACACCTGTCCTTTGATGAACTGTTGGGTGGCCTACTCTTTTAGTGTTACAAGGACTAGTCTCCCTTCTATGCACAAGGCTGTAGAGTGATTCCTGTTCTGACATTTCCATTATCAACAAATAGCAATACAGTAGTACATGAAGCAGCAGGAAGCTTGGTGCTAACACATTTGGCACATCGGCCTACTTTTCTTAATCTGTCTTACCTTCCTTGTGATGTAGTAGATTTAATGCTTATGTTAGTGGAATACTCGTTACACCAAAATATACATGAATACTTTGACTTAGTGCCAGTCATACCCATTTAATAACACATGCTTTCAGCAACTGATTTGGGAACAGTGGTTTTACTGAAGATGGAGTGGTTCTAGTAGTCTCCTTTGGGAGTCTATATGTGCAGTTTGGTAAAAAAAAAAAAAAGTCAGGAATAGGCCCATCCCCCTCCATAGTTCTCTAAAATTGTCTCAAGTATATAGTAAAATGTGAATGGAGTGCACCCTCAAAGCTACTGAAATCCCATTAAAAGGATCCTGTAGTTGTATAACTGAAATGTATTTCTGTATATGAGCCAGCACTTTAGTGGTTGTCAGACTGCACCCCTATGACCAAGGTGACTCTTTTCTTCCTGCCTCACCCACATATGGACTGCTGGCATTCCATCCACAAACATACAAAATCTCCTTGTTATATGTAACACCTGACAACACTTAACTAACACAGATTTTCCTGAAGTGAGCACTATGTGCTAGCCCTGCCTTTTGGCAAAATGGTGGGAGCAACAGATAGAAGCAGTAGTTGGAAGATTTAGGCAGGAGCATTAGGCAGAAGAAGTATGTAGGAAAATCAGGCAGGAGCATTAAGTAGAAGCAGTCAGTAGAAACATTAGGTAGCAGCTTCTGCAAACACTGTGCTAGAGTTCCCCTCTGCCAGAGGCCTGTTAAGGGTGAGGCACTAAAGGCTAAGAAGTCACATTGGATTTCACTAGTTATGGACACTATTGCCATGGCCACCCTTTGAGAGAGTTCCTGATGGGAACAGGCATCAAAGATACTGATAGACAGATAGACAAATTTACATTACCAAACAAAAACAGAAGTCTCAACAAACTTATGACAAAGTTTTAGGTAAAGTAGCCAAAATACTAGGCTAAAGTGATACAATACCTAGTATATATTTTGAATTTACTTTCTATTGAAAATTTGAGCAGCACTCCAGCACAGTCTAGGTTGTGTAAACAAGAAGGGCAAGATCTGTTTCATTTTTCTATGAACTGCTCTGTGATACACCATTAGCTGGAAAAATTTCATGGTGAATCAATAAATCGGTAAAATATGTGGTTTTGGTACATTAAACATGACAGCCAGAGAACGGACATGAGTGGATGTGGCCTTCCTTCATCTGTTCCTGGCATTAACTCGCTAACGTGGGAAACAGCAGACATATATGAGAAGATTTTCTTCAACTTCTAATATAAATTAGAGATCAATGTACGATCAAGATTTGAAGATTTACTTTAATATATTTCTAATACAAAAATATTAAAAGTTGCAATTATTCTCATTGTCTATAATACCTGTAATGCTCAATCACGTGATGGATAATGTACATAAAACCATAGCTTCAAATGTAATGAAACACAGGTGGGAATAAAAATCAACAATATAAGATATCTATTCATTTATTATACTTCATTGTTGTTTCCCGCATCAGCAAGGTAGGACAAGGAAACAGTCGAAGAAATGGCCCAACCACCCACATACACCTGGATATACATAAATGCCCATACACGCACATATACATACCTATACATACACAGACATATACATGTATACAAATGTACATATTCATATTTGCTGCCTTCATCCATTTCTGTTGCCACTCCACCATACAGGAAAAAGCATCCCACCCCCTCCAGCAAGGTAGCGCCAGGAAAACACAAAAAAGGCCACATTTGTTCACACTCAATCTCTAGCTATCATGTGTAATGAACCGAAACCACAGCTCCCTTTCCACATCCAGGCCCCACAGACCTTTCCATGATTTACCCCAGATGCTTCACACGCCCTGGTTCAATCCATTGACAGCATGTCGACTCCGGTATACCATATCGTTCCAATTAACCCTATTCCTTGCATGCCTTCCACCCTCCTGTATGTCCAGACCCCGATCACTTAAAATCTTTTTCACTCCATCCTTCCACCTTCAATTTCATCTCCCGCTTCTCCTTCTTTCCTCCACCTCTTACACATATCCTCTTTGTCAATCCTTCGTCACTCATTCTCTCCATGTGTCCAAAACATTTCAACACACCCTCTTCTGCTCACTCAACCACACTTTTTATTACCGCACATCTCTCTTACCCTTTCATTACCTACTCGATCAAACCACCTCACACCATACACTGTCCTCAAACATTTCATTTCCAACACATCCACCCTCCTCTGCACAACCC
>JAUUDZ010302446.1:0-16453 GCA_032361705.1 Panulirus versicolor | reverse complement strand
GGTAACATAGACTAATGAAAGCAATTAAGTAGAGAAGTTTGCTTACACTGCCCCAATTAAACGTTCATTCCCATTAGGCTTTTGTCTCGAGAATCTCTTGCCTTTGTCAGCGTGGCGTGCTGACCGCCACTGACACTAGTTGACGGCGTCTTGCACCAGCTGGCTGACATCCACGCGCACCAGCTAAGACGTACGTATTTTACCAACTGGCTGACAGCCGCTGACTCTCGTTACAGCTAGCTGACGAGTGACAGCCACTCACGTCAGCTGACGCCTCTTGTAAAACAGCTGACTGGTCCAACCCCAGACCAGCAGCTGGACCTTCGTGTTGCCAGCGAGTAAATAATGCAAGTAAATGATAGTGCGGGAGAGGCGGGAGCGGGGTGGTGTGTATAGGGAGAGGGACAGCGAACACAGGGAGAGAGGGCAGGGCAACAGGGAGAGCGAGTCATCAGGGACAGCAAGGTAGAAAGGGCAGGCATCAGGGAGAGTAAGGTAGAAAGGGCAGGCAGCAGGGAGAACAAGGTAGAAAGGGCAGGCATCAGGGAGAGCAAGGGAGAAAGGACAGGCATCAGGGAGAGCAAGGTAGAAAGGGCAGGCAGCAGGGAGAGCAAGGTAGAAAGGGCAGGCAACAGGGAAAGCAATGTAGAAAGGGTAGGCATCAGGGAGAGCAAGGGAGAAAGGGCAGGCATCAGGGAGAGCAAGGGAGAAAGGGCAGGCATCAGGGAGATCAAGGGAGAAAGGGTAGGCATCAGGGAGAGCAAGGTAGAAAGGGCAGGCATCAGGGAGAGCAAGGTAGAAGGGGCAGGCAACAGGGAGAGCAAGGTAGAAAGGGCAGGCAACAGGGAGAGCAAGGTAGAAAGGGTAGGCATCAGGGAGAGCAAGGGAGAAAGTGCAGGCATCAGGGAGAGCAAGGGAGAAAGGGTAGGCAACAGGGAGAGCAAGGGAGAAAAGGCAAGCAACAGCGAGAGAGGACAAAGCAACACAGGGAGAGGTGGTGAGAGCAGTATGGTATTTCACTGTTTACTTGTGGTATACGCCCTTTGAGTAGTAGTGCATGTTCCCTCCCTCCCTCCCCGCGAGAAGACACACATATGTATATGTGGGGTGGGGTCGTACAGTAGGGTCGTTGGGAGGGGTGTTGGTCGTGGTGGTGGTCGTACGTAGCCAGGCAGCAGGTATGAGAGCAACGCTCACTACGGGGTAATTACAGGCCCGGTGCACATATAGCTGGTGAAGGGGGAGGGGGAGGGAGGGGGGTCTGGGAGGTGGGGAGGCTAACCTGCTGCTGCACCACACACACACACACACACACACACACACACACACACACACACAAGGATCTCTGTGGTGCGAAAAGCGAGAATATTCTGTCATTCTTCTTAGAGCCATACAAATGGCGAATAATTTGAAGTGAATCATTATGAAGGAATGCTTCCCACGTACACCCTGCGTGTCGTAGAAGCCTACTGAAAAAAATGGGTGGAAGCGGAGGGTTGGAAACCTTGTCTTCCATGTATTTTTTTGATTTTCAAATTATAGGAACAGAAGAAGGAGCCAAGCGAGGAGTGCTCATCTTCCTCAAAGGTTCAGGCTCAAGTGTCTGAATGTGTGTCGATTTGGTAACCACGGCAAGTGATGAGAGACAGGTGGTTTGTCTGAGGTATAGAGAATCTGAATCTTGTAGCTCTCAGCGAAACAAAAGGTAAAAGGGGAAGAAGGAAGAATGGTTTGTGAATATCAGGGGTTAAGTGTGAGAGCGAGAGCTAGGGATGGGGTAGCATTGCTGCTCAGCTGGGGGGCTGTGGGCATAAGAGACGGGACAAGACGAGTGTAAAAAAAAAAAAAAAAAAAACTCTCTCCCCGTTAACACACAAGTTGTAGTAACACATAAAGTGGAAAATCACGTTCCCTAGTCACACTCTATGGTACATATATCACGTGTAAGAAGGCAATAACATCCCCACCTCCAGCTATTGTACCTTTACAGGACGTCTCTTCCCATGAAGTATGATGGCAACATTGTCGGAAAATCCTTGAATTATAGGCTGAGTCCGGCCCTTGAAGTCCACCATTTGTCAACATACATCACAACGCTGTATCTCTCCCCACACGATACTGCCAGATGCATTCACTACTCGAAGTAATTAGTTTTTTTTTTTTTTCTATTAAGTCCTTATTTCTTTACGTTTGCATTTCCCTATTCCTGAATATTTCCGGGGTCATATTTATTTTATATTCGTGTGAAAGTAAACACATCGTTGTAAAGTGTATTGTTCAATACGAAGAATATTATTTTCTTACGTTATTTTTCTCCTGTACGGGGGCGTTGCCTATTATTTTCTTACGTTATTTTTCTCCTGTACGGGGGCGGCTTTGGCAACGCAAGAGGAATGCGAAGAATGCAGAGCACAGTGATGGCGTGAACAGTGACGTATTGGATTACTGATCCGCCTCCTGCATTGCTTCCCGGCTCCTGGCCTTATCCCCTGAACCCACTCACCTTGTGCTTTTAACCGTCGCCAACCCCCCCCCCCCCCCACTTCCCTCAAGTTTTCACTCGTATCGGATAGCGTCAGGAACAAACAAATAGGGCAGATTTCCTCACATCCATTCTTTACTTGTCCTGTTGAACGTACCGAAATCACAGGCCCCTATCCACAACCAGGTCCCCTACAGACCTTTCCATGGTTTTTCCCCAGACCGCTTCATATGTCCTGGTTCTGTCCATCGACAGCTCATTACTTCCTTCAGTACCACATTGCTCCTCTCCTCACTCATCCCCTCCATTTCTCCAAACCACTTCAGCACACCCTCTCACCTCCCTCATAGATACTTTTTTACTACCACACTTCTGTCCCATCCTATCATTTCTTAATCAATCAGCTCTCCTCACACAACATATTGTCCTCATCCATTTCATTTCCAACACATCTACCCTCGCCTCGCACCCACATAGCATCTTCGGAACTACAAGTACCATCAAACACACCCACCTTTCCCCTCATAGAGAGTGTCCTCTCCACACACACACACCACAGGTTATCGACGGCGATCGAACACGATGGTACAACCCTTTTCTTTAATGGCCTATCCCTTGACCTGACCCTCAAGGTCCAGGCCAGCATATTCAAGGTTCGCACGGTTTTCTTAAGGGTAGTATTTGATGAGTTTCTTAAAATAACCAGTCATTACTGGTCAAGATCTACAGCTGATATAATTTCCATGTTCTCCTTATTTCCTTCCACGCATACTAACTTAACTTAGGTTAGTGTTCTATTGTGTTAATTCCTAAAAGTTTATTTTTGATGAATCCGCGAACGCTTGGATTCGTTTGCATGCGAACACTGCTGCTGGCTGTTGCGTGTACGCTGTTGACTTGACTACTCAGTACACGTCCTTCTAAACCAAGTATCTACGTTATAATACCTTAGATTATCTGCCGCACCGCACATGTCATCACGGAAGGTTAGGTTAGACTGTTGGGAAGCAATAAGTTTGATTAGAAACATTAGGTTGGGAACCCGCAAGGTCAGGTTAGGAGGCGTTCGGGTGAGTTAGGAAGATCTGGGTTAGGGGTAGAAAGCACTGAGGAGTTACGTTAGGGAACATTGGGTTAGGATATACTAGCTCAAGTTATATATAAAACTCAAATTTTGGCTAGGATGCCCGTGGTTAGATTAGAAAGCACAAAGATTGGATTGGGGTTCGTCTGGCTGGAAAACGCTACTGGGTAAGGTTACATCAAGCCCAAAATTTAGTTGGGATGGACAAAGCGAGGTTAGGAAGGGCAAGATTGGATTGAGATGCATTAAGTTAGGAGTCACCCCTGCTTCAGAACCTCAATCCTCATCCCTGTAACCTCAGACTCCGCCCTTTCAACCCCTTAGCTCCACGCCCTTCAGCTCCTCAACTTTCTTTTTAGCGCTGCATTAACCCCATCCCTGTCTGTACCCGTCTAACCCCTACTCTTCACCTCTTGACCCTCACATATCTAACTCTGCCTTCTCTGGGTCCCACCTGCCACCTAACCTAACCTAACCCCCCGCCCTGCCACCTCATCTAACACCCAACCCCAACCCTTTACTCCCTGTAACTCTTCCCCTTCATCCCCTCCTAACCTCACCTCTCCTCCATTCGCCATACCCTCAGACTTACACACGCACACACCCCATCCCTGCAGTTGACCAAGATTACTTACCCCACCAGCAGTCCCGTGCAGCGGAACCAAGATAATAGCAGCATAATGTACTGTATTACTCCGTCAAGCTTCATAATACATTCCCCGGTTTACCATATAGTTCATAATGTTACAGTTTTCACCATTTCTACGTGACCTTATAAGGAGGACAGTTCCCCCCTTCCTCCATCGCCTATGGTTCCAACAAAAGCCAGGCCTGACCTAGCTAGACTAACCAAGCAGTCAGTCAATGCCTGCTTAGCCTAACCTGGTGTCTAGACAAACTAAGCAATCAAAGCCAGCTTAGCATAACCTGGTCTAGATTAATCACCCAAGCAAAGCCAGTTTAGCCTAACCTAGCATAGTCTAAGTAAACTTAGTCTAACCTAGTGTAGTCTAAGTAAGCATAGCCTAACCTAGTGTAGTCTCAGTCTAAGATACCTAATCTAACCTAGTGTAGTTTAAGCCAAGCGTAACCTAGGGTAGTCTAAGTAAGCGTAGCCTTAACCTAATGTAGTCTAACTTAACCTAGCTTGAATTTGCCGTTCACTGGATTGGGTTATTGGCAGATGACTCACAGAAGGTGGAGAGTGTCCGTTTGGCTATATCGAGGCGTTTTCTCCCAAGGCTTTCCTAACCTTTTGTTTATTGTACATTGTTCATAGTCTTTTTTCTTTTCTTTTTTAGTTACGCATTCGTGTGAATCTACTGGACACAATGTAATTGATGAAGTTATTTTTTTCTTCTTAGATACGCATTCGTGTGAACGTACTTGACACAATGTTATTGATGAACAGTTATTGTTCAGTAAGGTTACTTGCTGCTTGTGAAGAGTTGGCTGTCTGTTGGTGTGAATATATAGTTGAACAGATGAACCAGTGTTCAACATTGTCTTAAATAGTGACCGGTCTGTTCAACGGTATGTGTAATACCGGTGAACACAGTAGTGATCAACAGTAAGTGGATCACATATGAGCATGGGGGGCCAGAGAACTGATGCACAAGAAGGGGAGGAGAGGGATCAGGGAGGGGGGTCAGTAAGGGCTAGAATTAGAGGGCGGAGTCACGTCATGTGGACGTTAGTGGTGGAGAACCTCTCATGCAACTTGTATCCGAGTGGCAACACTGTTGAGGCTGTGTCCCTACCCGGACAGGATTGGCTACGTTGCTTCCTGGATTAGTGTTTTTTTTACTCTTTGTTCTTTAGGATTTGCTTTTGTTTTGTTTTTAGCATAATCGTCTTTACGGGAAAAATACATGGTCGCATCTCTTGAAATGTGAAAAGAACTGACGAGAATTTTATCTATTTCTGTTTGTCTGTCCACCCACTGGTGGACCTATCTAAAAGCTCCAGCAGCCCAAATCTGCGCTACTTCTCGCATCAGGAGAATGCATGCTCCTTTGGAGCAAGAAGTTCTTTGACGAGAGTTCAGTATTCTCAGGGAAATATCTTTAAAGGAGTCTGTAATGTCTATGCTTCTGAGGGTAGCGTTGCCTTGAAACTGCAGGAGCCCCTGGATAAGTGATTTTGGGGTTGTATAATGATACTTATACTGTATGAGGGGAGCTATACACTCATTTGTCCCGCCTCTTGAACTGTCTCTGTCATCGGGTGGCCTTTTAAACCACTGTAAACGACCGGCAAATATTTACCGTCGCCTTGGTTGGTTCATCCCCACCATCTACCAGAGCCTGACACTAAACCAGTACTGACTGCCTTGCATCCCTTCTGACTGTCGGTTGGCCCAGGTTCTTCTCGTGGCTTCAAGTCACTATCTGGTAGCTGTTACCTCTTGAAGAACTCTTCCACTTTCAGTATCATCCATCTAAGTTAGAAATATGATTGCTATTATCAGTCCCTCACACTCTCTCCCTCTCCTCCATGTTGGAAAGCCCTCAAGCTTCTCGTTGTGGCTCAGGCCAATTATCTCGGGCATCATCTTAGGTTTGCTCCTCTCTTGACCTCACTTTGTGCTTCCTGAGGTGCGGTGACCAGACCTGAGACGCGTAATGGAGTTTTGCCATATTCCCTGAGTAGCTTGGCAAACATATCCTTATCCATATACGTGCATGCGATTCAAATATTTGCCTGGAGACAGTCTGCTGTATGTATGTATGTATGTATGTATGTATGTATGTATGTATGTACGTACATGCATGTTAATCCGTGTTTTATATGTATTAAAGTACGAATTTGATTGGCGTCATGGAGTCAGTTGCCCTTTTAAAAACCGGGCGGTCTGACCCTGACCTTTAAGGGCTGTGTTACAAGCCAGATGTCATATACTCAAGGGTCGCACCGTCGGTCACAGGGAGTCAGTAAAAGACATCAACATTAGCTTGGAGCAATACACACACACACACACACACATACACACCTTCCCTCGTGGAAGAAAACGTAGAGCCAAATCCTCACAATCCTTTGACTTATGACGGGAGGAATCAGGCAGTGTCGGCCAGCATCAGGTGGGTCTTCCATCACACAAGAGTCCACTCCGTACCGTCCTCACCCCCAACGTAACCTCGCCATGCCATAAACACCACATACCCCCCTCAGTAATGACATTATCGTGGTAGGCTGTCCTCTTAACACTAACCATCTTGACGTCTGTCAGTTGTTTAGAGTCCAATACACGAACACAGGTGTTCAGTAGATCTATGGACTGATGGCATCAACAAGTCCTACCTCACCACTAGTTAGACGTGTGTCAGTTAGATAGTGACCGAGAAAATTATAAAAAGAAAAAAAAAACGAAAAGGAAGTTTCGACAACTTTGACCTTACCTTAGACGCTGACGAAGAGGTGGGCAGTGGTCCCTCTCCTCCCGGGTGGTGGGTAACGAGTGCTGTCACTCTACCTGCTAGAGTGACATCACTTTCGCAGTTAATTCCACTTTGTGTGACATCACAAGCGCACCGGGGACATCACGGTGTCCGAGACACACAACGTCACTCCTGCCTTACGTCTTCGTCAGCCACACCATTGCGAGCAGCGGGATGACGCTTCTCGACCAACTACATGGAACTGGAATCAATATCTTGGAGATGAATAATCAATGGGTCAGGCGATGAGAGGGAGGGAGTAAGGCGGACGAGTAGTTTGTGCAGTGAGCGCACATGGCGGAGTGTAGTGGAAGGGGGCGGGCGCCCACAACCGAACCAGGAATGTCAGCTGATCGATCCCCCTCCCCAACCCGCCAAGCTCCTCCCCTTTCTGCATGCACCCTCCCCATATCCCATATTTTCTTTCTTAAAATCCTCTTACCCTTTCCTCATTCGCGTCGTGTCAAGCCGCGTGTGGCTAACGAAAGAACTTGTCCACATCCCAGTTGACGATACGACGTGATTTGTTTTGGTTTTGGTTTTGGAATATGCTCAGTGCGGGGCCCCCAAACACCTGTCGCTGTACGAGATCCTTATCTCTTATCACCCTCGCAATCTCCGTTAGCGCTGGATCCATACCGGTCATGCGAGTGGTCTCATGGCGCAGAGAGAGAGAGAGAGAGAGAGAGAGAGAGAGAGAGAGAGAGAGAGAGAGAGAGAGAGCTGAGAGAGCTGCTGTGCGTGGTGATGTGAACCAGATTACCCTGAAAGGGTCTCGTCGCCCTTCTGTCTTATCCCAGAGCGGATGAGCAGTTAGTGCCAATGATGGCGTGCGATGTTGTCTGGCAGGGCGTCCAGGTGGTCGTTGGGTAATACAGGCACAAGACACGCTGTAATGGTGGTTCCAGTGATGATAATGATGATGTTTTGTGGTGTTCATGGAGATGATAATTTTGGGGGGTACAAATGGTGATGAGGTGTTCCTCTTTGGTCGTGATGATGTTTGTGGAAGTGTTTTTCTTTGTAGATTTTGGTGATTTTGGTTTTAACTTTGGTTGTCGTCATAGATGTGGCTTTAGCAGCATGGTTGGTTGTGGTTGGAAAAGAAAAATATGTTAATTATAGTCTCTCTTGTCTTAACGTTTTCTTCTCTGCAGTTTCATCCGGTACCCGTTTTCTTTATGATGGGTAACCTAAAACATTTGTCAAGTATGACTAACTTATTGAGCTCGACAGTACGACTCTTGGGCACGATAGTACTGCCATTGAACACGAAATGACGACCCTTGAGTACAACCCTTGAACACGAAATGACGACCCTTGAGTACAACCCTTGAGCATCACGGTTCGATCCTTGAACACGATATTATTAGCCTTGAACACGGAGGTACGACCCTTGAGCACTGTAACGCGACCTTGAGTACAATACAATCCATGAGCACGATAGTACAACCCCTGGCACAAAGGTACGACCATTAAGCTCGTATTAATGTCTTCCAGTAAGATGCACTTGATTTTGGCCCAAATGAGGTCCCAACAAAAGTAAGGAATGCTTTCAAACAAAAAAGGGATACATCAGTCGAAGCGTATGTCTATGTCATAGTATAATTAATCCTTTTACTGTACGGGTAGGGAGTATTACTATGGTGGGAGCCCATCTCTTGAACATTTTGTAATATGATGCACTCTCTTAGATTTATGTAGGCTGTCTGCATTAACTATGTTCTCATTCTGTTTCATGCATCCACCACTCTTATATCATGGAAACGTTTTTTTACACTTATTAGATTAGTAAGTTGTTAAACTTCAAGATATGTGTCATTTGGTAGCTCTTTCCCTACATCTCTCGAAGACCTGTTCAGTCTACATAATCGATCTCTTTTATAAACTTGAAGCTTGTGATCGGGTTATCACTCATCTCTATTTCAATGTTGGTAGACGTAGAGTCTCTAGTTTTCTTGATTGTAGTTCCCTCTTTGTTACCTTCCTCTAGACCTTCTCTGTGATCGTATGTCCTTTAGATATGGCGACCAAACCTGAGAAGCATAATCAAGTTTAACTCTTCTGTAGGGTATGAATAGCTTGCTAAGTATTTCCTTATCCATATACTTGAAAGTTATTATGGTATATCCCAGCAGACAGTTTGTCTTCCTGATTATTCTCCTAATAATTAGGTTAGGATGTCGACTCCTGTCGTTCTCATACACACAATCATGAAGCTTATTTTCACTTAACTATTAATCATTTGTTCATGTCTATGTATGCATACATTTTTTGCGCCTATCTGTTCATATGCATTTGTTTTATGCAGACAGAAACATATGGTTGGAAATTGACAATGATTTCAATTCATGAAAAAGGTATACCAAGAATATAGGGTGATCCACTGCGCATCTCGATCGTCTGACCTTCTTCCCGCGTTTCACAGTTTGTAAACATGGCTCAGCTTCAGCCCAAGGAACAGCTCACGCTCGGTAAGTTTTGTCGTTTTTCCTGTACTGTGAGACAATGATACACCTCTACAGTGAACAGAAAGGAAAGATGATTTGTTTCATTTTCAGATGGTGCGAGTGAACAAGGGTTCCTGTCCTTCTATCGCGGGCTACCCGAGGTAAGACTTCCTAGGGTTTCATCAATTTTAAAGCAGCTTATTCCAGGTCGTCTTGAAGAAGAAAGTTTAGTCTGATTAATGTTATTGTTCATAGTTAAATGAACGATATGTATGTTAGCGTTGATAAGTAACCTGTCCTGAGAATATCAGAGAACGTTATTTGGAGAAAGGATTCCAAAATGAATGCTAAATTGTTAAAATACAGTAGTGACTAGCAAGCGTGGTTGATTTTTTTCATAAAAGCATTGTAATTTTTTTTTTAGGCACGATTAAGGAGTTTATTTTGTTTGTTCGATTGTATAAGTAAACAGTTTGAGTATTGTTGGAGTTGAAATTTTGATTGCACGGGTTCACACGTGGCACTTTATACATTTCATTTAGGTAGGGGAAGATGTTATAAATCGTCATTCAGTAAGGTATGGCACATACCAAAAGAAGAGAGCGGGACATTAGAGCACAGGGGAAATATTAGTTAAAATGAAGTGAAAGAAAATTAAATCATATCTAGAACCCTAGCATAACTGCATGCAAGATCTTTTTATATTATTTTGATACATTTTTATAGACAGGATTTAAAAAAGATTAGTAAACTTTCGTGTTTATGTTGTATCATTTATTTTCTTATTTAATGAATAGTTATTATTCTCTTGACCAGAAACCAAACACCACCGTAAGAGTATTTGACCGTGGAGACTATTACACTGTGCATGGCCAGGATGCCTTGCTCGCAGCAAGAGAACTTTTCCGCACTAATTCTGTTGTGAAATATTTAGGATCAGGTATGTACATTTTCATTTTAGCTTAGATATTATGTTGATTGTATTATAGATGCAGATAACCATCATACTTGATACAAAAGCTCAGGTTTATGTCACAGTACTTAACACTAATGAAGCAGTGACATGTTTTGAGCACATCATCACCTTAATATAGAATATGCATTGTCCTCCGTCTTGCTAAATATTGGGTACTCACATTGTCATCTAGGAAGTTTCCTTTTAGGTATTTATTTGGTATTCTTCTGTGCTGTTTTTGTAATTAACGTTATTAGCCTCAGTGCACTGAAGATGGTGAAAAGTGATGAAACAGGTAAACACTTCAAAAAATATTGAAAGGAACATTCAGTGTATTTTGTATTTTGTATGTAACAATTATTTGTAGTCTAAAGCATGTTAAGAAACATAACTTTTGACTTAAAGAGATGGAAGGATGAAGTAAAGAGGGTTTTGAGAATATCAATGCTTAACAATCTGTAACATTAGGTTGAAGTAGTAGGTAGGATTATTAGGTAGAAGTATTCAGTAGTTGCATTAGGTAGGAGCCTCTGCAGACACTGCCCTAGAGTTGCCCTCTGCCTGTGGCATGTTAAGGGTGAGGCACTAGATGCTAAGAAACAGCACTGGAGTTCACTAGTTATGGAGACTATATTGCTATGGCCATTCCCATGAGGGAGTTCCATTTGGGAACAGGCATCAGAGATATAGATGTAAAACATTCTGTGAATAGAATGAATTGGAGTGATGTGGTATGTAGGAGGCATTGTGCTTTCATCAAGCATAACGAGGACTATTGAAGCATTCAAGAAAAATCATGAAACTGTGTGGGGTTAGACTGTCTCTGGTTTCATTACTACTGGAAAGTAAATGTGTGCTAATGAAGCCATATTTCATTTGTTCATTCTGTTACCTTGCTTAGGCAGGAGAGGCAGTGATGTACATTAAAAAAGATATTTTCCACTATGTGGTATGGGGTAAGCTTTTTGAATTTTTTGATAATGCCATTATTCTATTGCTTTTGATGGTCTAGTGTTTTGACTTGTGATGTCCACTTAAAATACATCTCTTAACCTCTGAATACATCACTCCTGTTCCATTCCCATTAATTGATGGTGTTCTTATGTGAACCAGTTAAAGTAGCATAAAATGTCCCTCTAGAATAGTTTTTATTATAGCTTAATTTATTCTGTTGATTGCTTTTAATCTTAATGTGTTTGCTGAATATGGATAGCCCAGATTTTATTTTTAGATGCAAAAAATTTCAAATATATAGGATACAGGCCTTTTTGGTGTAGAAATTAGCATTACTGACCATGTTTCAGACAATCCCAACTGGCTTAGGCTGGTGTGTGTATGTATGCACACACATTTAAGAGTAGAGACTTGGTACACACATACAGATTAAGAAACGGAGCAGCACGTTTTTAAAATTCACTTCATTGTCTACTTATATAGTTATCACAAATGCATTTTATGCTTTACATAATCATTATGTAGAAAAAAATGTCATATTTTGTTTAGTATGTACACATTTTATTATGAATTAGTAGTATTTTTCCTGAAAAGCATATTGAAAGCATTTTTCACTAGATTATTAATGTTTAGGGCATGTTAGTAACAACCTTCTGTTGCCTTTGGAGTTCTTTAATTGTTCATAGATTTCACTCATGGGTATTATTTCTGATTTTAAGCTTGTGAGTGATTAAAGTCTTAGTGCATGCCATTCTGTCTAAAGGTGTGATTTATGAACCTATGAATAATTTAGTAACTTACTCAGGGAATAACAAGCTGGAGTCAGTGGTACTGAGCCGTCTGAACTTTGAGTCACTTGTGCGGGATCTCTTGCTGGTGAAACACTATAGAGTGGAAGTGTATAAACCAAAATCTTCCGGGAAAAATGACTGGGAGGCTGAATACAAGGTAAGTTTTAATGCTTTTAAGTAAGTTATTAGGCTGTCAGAGAATACCTTTTTTGCATGGAAGAAACATTAATGTGAATGTGATTGATTGTATTGTAGAATAATGTTGTGCCCAGAAGTAAAACGTAAACATGTTGAGAGTTGTAGTGTTTCTAACTTTAGATGGGAGTTTCTTCAACAGAAAGGATTATCGAAGAACTATGTTTATTATCAGGATATTGAACTAAGAGGGAAATTTATTTTAGGAGTGAACGTGAAATGAACCAGTATCTAGCATGATGTTTAACTAGTACTCATTAGAAAAAATTCTGCTCTTCAGGCATCTCCAGGCAACTTGTCTCAGTTTGAAGAGGTTCTTTTTGGTGCCAACAACGAGCTTACGGTTACAACAGGAGTTATGGCAGTCAAGTTGGGCACAGAAAATGGGCAAAGGGTAAGAAGTTTGATTAAGTGCTTATTTATATGTATTTTGAATATTTATGTTTTCTTTTAGGGAGGAAAACATGTTTTTCTGTCAAAAAAGATATCATTAATCTTTGTATTTTCTATTATGTATTGTTATTACCTGTTTATGAAGGAGGGTGGTCTACAGACACAAAGTCCTGCCCCTTATCTCTTTTTTTCATATAGATTTATGATTATTCTAATAATATCACATTAACTTCCTCTAGGATTAGCTTATGTTTCAAGCATACAACTCTTATGCAGAAGTGCTATCCACATACTTCTGTACACTTATGTTGCCTGATTTTCATCCATGCTAACTTGTTCTGTATTTTTCTAGTGTCAGAGTACTCTTATGTTAAGTTTGTCATGGCATTTTAGAATTTATATGTAGGTATCATTTTTTCTCATTCTTCTTTGCTGTTTCCTTTGTTAGTGAGGTTATGCCAGGAACAGGAGAATAAAGGCCACATCCACTGGCATCCATTCTCTAGCTGTTGTGTCATGTGCCGAAATCATACCTTCTATTATTCTTTCCTCCAGTTTTGGCAGTTTGGGAGCTTTTGTCCTCTTTTCATAGCTCGTTTCATTATGTGTGTGTGAGAAAGAAAGAAAAAGATTTTGTGAATATGCATACCCATTTGTGCATGCAGTAAACACTATAATTGTAGGGTTCCACCTCTTTTTACCTTTACATTTGTACTGTATAGATGGACTTTTCTAGTCTTAACCACATTCACCTCATTATAACTTAGCCTATTCCACCAATCTGATATTCTGTTGTTAGAGAAAGAGTACATTACATTTTTGTTTATGTTTAACCGTGTTTATTTTTGTCGTTTGGTTGTGGCATCTCTCTGAATTATGAAGAATTAGGTTGATATTGTGTTCTTGAAATTTGAATATGGTTATGAGTATTAGCAGATTAAGGACATCTTTCCTTTTGCTTTTTACTTTTAAGTCATTATTGACACCATCCTTGTTTCATTCCATAGGATGGTCTTGAGTAGTTCTACATGCTTGTTTCATTCCATAGGATGGTCTTGAGTAATTCTACATGTTTCTGCAAGTATGAAGACCAGGATGACAGCTAGAGTTGATTATGTGCCATATTAACATGAATATTATTGTTTTTGACAGATGGTTGGAGTTGGGTATGTGGATGTGAATGGTCGCCTGATGTCTGTGTCAGAGTTCAGTGACAATGACACATTTAGTAACCTGGAAGCACTGATAGTACAATTGGGACCTCGGGAATGTCTTATCCCCTCTGGTGATATTGGCCCTGATGGTGCCAAGCTCAAGCAGGTGAGGGCAGCTTGATGTGTTTTCATGATATTCCCATTAGCCTAAACGCATTGCCTGTGCTTATCATATTCATCAATTAGTGTGAGAGTTAGTAGTCAGTTTATTGATGATTGAAATGTTGTACTGTAGTTGAATAATATGTTTTTATGTTTATGTATTATTGGATGTGTTTAGAATAATGAATTTATATATGTAACTGATAATACTTTTGAAGGTGTTGTCTCGAAGTCCATTGCTTGTATCTGAAAGGAAGAGGACTGAATTTAACAATAAGGATGCCGGCCAAGACCTAGGCCGTTTGTTACGTAAAAAGGGTGGAGAAACGGCTTCTGTTTCTGCACGACCAGAAATGGATCGTACATATGCCATTTCAGCCTTGGCAGCAGTAATAAAGTACCTGGAGGTTAGTACTAGAATTAGAAGTTCTTTAAGTGTCTACGTAGGTCGGACATGTTTTGTAAGAGCATGATAATGTTCATAATGTTATGTCAATATTTGAATTTCATTCAAAATACAGATCATTGTGTAAATGAAAACCCCCAAGATCATCATGTACATGAAAAACCCGTACTCTTCTAGCTCCTGGGTGATGAGTCTAACTTTGGACAGTTTTCGTTGTCCATGTATGACCTGACCCAGTACATGCGACTTGATAGTGCAGCAATACGAGCATTGCATGTTGAGCCCATTGGAGGAACTGGGGAAACATCTGGTAATATAACCAAAACGCATACCCTTCTTGGTCTTCTAGACAAGTGTCGAACTCCTCCTGGTCATCGTTTACTATTACAGTGGCTCAGACAACCCTTAGTGGATATCAACAAGATTCGTAAGTATTTTGATCATGTTTAAAGTAAGCCTTTTGGTTTCTCTCAGGAAGAAATTAAACAAGTTAACTATCTTTTTTAAAGTACTTTTACTTTTTACTCATGCTTTTCTTCATATTCATTTTATTCAAGAAAGTTTTTTCTCTTAATTTTTGATTGTTTTCCCTTTTAGATTTTGATTCTTTTTCTTTTTGGATACTCGTATGCTTGTTTTTGTTGATATACACCATGCTTTTAACTATTCTTTTTGAACTTTGTTTATACACACTTTGCCCTCCATTCATATTTAGTTCATTACTAAAAATATTGTGAGGAACATGTTAAACAGTTACACTAAATCAAGTTAGTTACCATCTTACCAAATTGTTTCCTTGATATCTGTACTACTACATTTGCATTGTGGAGGATTATGTTAAGTGGGATTACATGTAAAAATGTATGATTAATGAGAAACAGTATGATGTACAAATGGGAATTGAGCAGTGATTGAAAGATAAAGTGGAATTTAATAAAACTAGGCTAAACACTAAGTGGGTTTTATTGTGAATGTAATGTAAGTGGAAAAGAAATTGATAGAACAACATGTGTTTCTGACAGTAGTGCTTGTATGAGCAGATGTTGCTAAGGATGTACAAAAATCATTCTTTATTTGGTATCTTTTGCAGAAGAACGACAAGACTTAGTAGAAGCTGTTGTATCATCAGTGGAGCTGCGGCATAGTCTTGGAGAAGAGCACCTTCGTCGTATTCCAGACTTGAATCGCTTGGCACGTAAACTGGCACGCAAGGCAGCAACACTACAAGATTGTTACAGGTACACAGATAAGTTTGGATTGCGATGAGTTAATTGTGTTGTGCACTGATCACTGCTGAGAACTGCCATTCTTTGCATTGCCAGCATGTCATTAGATATTATAGTAATTGCTAACTTTACCTTGTGCACCTTTTTGGGTTAATGATATCCATAGGGATATGGGAGAAAGAATTTTAGGTAAAAACCTCTGAAAACGCTGTGCTAGGGTTGCCTTCTGCCAATGGCCTGTTAAGGGTGAAGCACGAAAGGCCAAGAAATGGCACTGGAGTTCAACATTTATGGAGACCTTTGCTGGCCACTCCCTTGATGGTGGGATTTGGGCTTGAAAAGTAATTAATAATTGCTGGTTTAAACTTTGTTGCTGCACATCAAATGGCATTCATGGTAATTGAATAGCCATTATCATCAGAATATGAATATGGTTTAACATAATAAATTTTTGAAATTTTTTTACAGATTTTATCAGTGTGTTGAGCGTCTGCCAAATTTGTGTGAAGCAATTGCAAAATATGATGGCCCTCATGTAGCATCTCTTGCTGCTGTCTTCACAACTCCTCTCCAGGTAAACTTAATTGTTTCCAGTCATTTAGATAATGATGTTTATTTAGTGAAATTGAATTGGCCATGAAGATTTTTGAGAGTGTAGGTTAACTGAAGGTTATGGTATTGTATTTTGAAGCGGAAGTGAATCATAGGGTGGGGGAGGGGGCGAAAATTCTGGGAGCCTTGAAGAATGTGTGGAAGTCGAGAAC
>JAUUDZ010302336.1:4321-16453 GCA_032361705.1 Panulirus versicolor | reverse complement strand
ATCATCAAATATACTTCACATATCCTCGGAGGTATCCACAACAAATTATCGGAGTGTTATCATAATTCAACAGCTTCAATAATGCTCCACAGGATTCCAGGGCGAGAGTAAGCGATGAGCATTATGACCTGGACACTAACATATCCCGGGACCAGTGTTAGGCTAATGTTGCCATAAACCACCGGCCAACCAATGAAACTACGCAGGATTTTAGGAATTTAATTACGTGACTCGGCTGATAAATCTTTCCCATTTTTCATCTACGGGGGGGAAAAAAAAGTCTTGAAAACCTTTCCTAAACTCGGAATTCCTCTGAGAGACGAGTCGAACTACAATAACACGCTATAAACGACGTGGGAAAAATATTCTTATGTTTATCCAGAGATCTTCTTTAACGTTGGCTACGATGGCACGTCGCTCGTGCTATAATGTCTTGTTCATCGATATATTTTTCACGAAGAGACGCAAGTCTTTTGATGAAAGGAGGCGTAAGGTTGAATTTCTCCTCCTCCTCCTTCAGGAGATGCCCACCAACACGAACGAAAGCCAAAGTTATATGCACCACAGCCGACAAAGGATCATAAAGTGTGAACACGTACGAACAAACGAATGGCAGTACAGGTTTGTGGTAGGTACGTTCACACTCATTTACTTCGTGGACTATGAACGTAAACGGTCTCGTAGATCGTTTATATCGATCTCGTTTTTGTCGTTTCTTTCCACAAAAAGGAAAAAAAAAGAGGGCAAATCTATTGTGTACTCCTACCCATTCCGTGGGACGGTGGGCCGAGAGAGGATGAAGAGCTGACAATAAGTCCAGGAACTGGGTCGAGGTTGAGGAAATGTTAAAGAATTCACATGATTTTGTTAACCATTTCCAGTAACCAAGGCTGGAAAACTTCTGAAGTATCTGGGGCAAAAATCAAATTGAATTATTATAAACTTCCACGTATATTACTACATCAGGAATCCTCTCTGAATTCATATATCTTACAACAGTCAAATACAAGGGTAGGAGGACGTAGAAATCATTTCCGAAGGCATGATCTAAATCTTGCCTGCCCAGTATTAACAGGAAATCAAAGTCCCATGGGTAACAAAACGCTCGTCTGACTCGGGCCACAGCAACATCAAGGAGTCAACTGTTCCTGTGTACGTATGTCAATTTACATGCGAGATTTAAAGTAAATCAATCATGTTCTTAAACTACATCATAAAGGTGGATCCAAATTGTTGAGGCATAAGCTGGAGCTAGTTCACCTTAAGCTGTAGCTAATTCATCAGTCATATCATGCACTGGAAACCCAACATGTGAGGGAATTTATATAAAACATACTTGAGCTCTATTATGGATAGTTTCTGAGCAATGAGAGTTTCAGACAGTTCAGTTAGAAAAGTAGAACCCAAGTTCTTAATTTTGGCTTCCCTCATTCTAATCAGGAAGCGACAATGTGTACAACCAACAACGCCTCCGGCAGCTCCAGTGGCTCGCTGTGGTGACCCCATCTCTTTATATCATAGGCAAGACATTATGCACACTGGCGATGCTGCCTGTGTGAGTTTTTAGAGAGCTGTGCACACTCCACTCCCAAACTCAGCGTAGGTTGTGACTTCAAAAGGGCAATGATTTCTCTAATATATGCTTTCTCCAAATCCATAAACGCCACACACAAATCCTTCTGTTTCCCTAAGTATTTCTTACACAAATTCTTCAAAACAAACATCTGATACTCACATCCTGTGCCGTTCCGGAAGCTATATTGTTTCTCCCCAGCCTGATGCTCTGTGCATGTTACCAGCCTATTAATCACCATTATCCAATACAACTTACCAGGTACACCCAACAAACTTATATCTCCATAATTCAAACATGCTCTTTTGTCCCCCCTCGCCTTTAAACAAAGGCTTTATAAAGATACTTCGCCAATACCCTGGCACCTCAACTTGAGCCATACATTAAATGTAAATAACAACGTCGCTCACATTCTTAAGAAATTTAGATGCATTCCCATCCAATCCTGTCTCTTTGTCACACGTTATTAAATACAACGTTTTTGGTACCATGATCATATACTTCATCACTGCACAAACATTATGTCCTCTAAGTCTACCTCAGCTACCTGCTGGGGTTTGAGAACCACCGCTGCAAATTCTAAGTTAAGAGAAAGATTATGTAAATGTCGGTGAAGACACACACACACACACACACACACACACACACAAAGCGCCAACACGTTCAATTCAGCTTCCTTCTCCCCTCCTCCCCAAGAAGCGAAGGAAATGGAGATGAGCATCGCCGCAAAATGACCTTAATGCGATTACGTTCTGCTTCCAGGATGATTTGTCCCAGCAGATTACATGTATGTGTAATTAGCGTCATGGGTGAGTGAAGGCCACGATTGCCAGTGTTGATCTGAGGACAGATGCTGTCATCATGAAACTCAAGACTTGATACTTTTCACTATTTTCATTTTGGAACTTTTGATATATCACTTTCCTTTTTAGAGCTTTTAAAACAATAAATAATAGCACTATTTTCCGTTTAGAACTTTTATCTACTTTATAGAACTTTAATGAAATGATTATCTTTAGCTGTGTAGATAAATAACGTTTCTGCTACGTGAGTGCTAGGCTAAGTGCTAGGCTGAGTCTAGTTACCAAAATGTTTCTATCGCGTCTCTTCGGGCAACCAAACGCCACATCCCTAAGGGATATTTCCATGGAAATCAGTTTTCCAGTGTGTTACCCAGTGAATAGTGACGATGTTCATTGATGATGAAAGTATCCTAGAAATAACCAGAAGAAATTACACATGAATAAAACTGGGTTATGTGGGAACTGTCTCCATCAATTGGGCGTGTTCAGTCCATTCCTCTGTTTCTTCAAGACTATCAACATTATAATGTCGTCTTCACTCCTCTCGCCCTCCTCCTCCCTCTGGAATATCCCTGTTAATCGTTAGCATAATAAGGGGACCCCTCCAACGCCCACTCGTTGCCGTAATATCCTACTCCTCCCGCACACCCACGATCCGTCCAGCCCAGGTCAAAATCCAAATGTTCTCGTCTTCTCCAAAGCCGTCCTTTTGTCGTGCCTGTGATCCTCTCCCACCCTCCATCTTCCCTCCTGCCCTCTGATCCCCCTCTCGCTCATCCTTTTAAAGGGATCTAATCTCCCAGAGCCTCAGTTCCCCACTCTCGCACACCACTAAGTCAACTTCTGTAATCCTCCATTTTTCACCGTTTATCGTCAGCTCTTCCCCTATCTCTCTTATCGTCAGGTTCCCCTACCAAATAACCCTCTCCAACCGTCGCCTTCCATCAAAACACCGAAATCACTTACTAAATATTTAGCTCACTTCAGAACCCCCAGTCTTATCTCCCACTAACAGCACAAAGTCCAATCTTCAACACTGAAAATATTTGTTTTCTGTCACCGGTTTACAAGTTGGCGACTAACTTTACACTCAAGAGCAAAATCACTTTCTAATATCCACAACAGCTGGTCTCAAGGGTCCTCTACAACCAACACTACTCATAACAAAACACTGCTACCATGACTGATAGCTCTGCCTCGTTCCAGATCAGTTTCTGTACAGCTCTTCTTCTCCAGGTGTCAACCGTCCACTTGGTTCACGTCGAACATCTTCAGTGTCGAAAGAAATGGAATTGATTTTCGATCTTGTCCATCCCAACCACAACGTCCTAATTATTACCATTATCATCCTCCTTATCTTTCATTTCCCTCTACCGTCAAACTCACCCTCCCATCCCATCAACATCGTCATAAACACTACGACTATCCAGCGTCCCCATCCTATCAACATCGTCATACACACCACTACTATCCAGGGTAGCCCATCCCAATCGTGGCATCACAAGCACTGACACCACCTCCCTTCCTCCCCATCCCACCCATGGCATCACAGGCACCAGCACCACCTGCTTACCTCCTTCCCTTCCCGTCCCACCCAAGGCACCACAGGCACTGCCACCACTTACCTCCCTCCCATGGCATCACAGAAACTGACACCACCTGCCTATCTCCCTCCACGTCTTTCCCATGGCATCACAGACACTGGCCCCATCTGCCTCCCTCCCTCCCAAATCATGGCATCACAGGCACTGGCACCGTCTCTCGTCCCTCCCTCCATCCCTCCCACTCCACCCTCACATCAAAGGTGGCCTCTAAGGTCTCAATTTTTAGTTCGACGACCCCTCCCCCTCAAGCCTCTTCCTTTCATCATCTTTTTATCAGCAATTATGGACCAGTCGCAACTTAACCAGTTTACAAGCGGCTCTTTGGACGGTTCGACCCTGAATGGGTGGAGTGGAGACCCCTCCCACACACTCGGGAGATTTAAAATTGCTTCGTTCATAAAGTAAGAGGAAAAAAATATCCGTGTATCGTATCTTTGATCTGCGAGTTCAAAGGAAGTTGCTGTAATCTGCGATCTGTCAGCTAATAGATACTTTTATGTTTTATGTGAATCAAAAAGACCAGAGGATATTGAATTTTAGGTGTGTGTGTGTGTGTGTGTGTGTGTGTGTGTGTGTGTGTGTGTGTGTTTGTTTACCCACTTGTAGTTATATGTTGTACCGGAGGGAGTTTTGAACTCGTGGGGCCCAATCTCTTGAACTTTCTTTACTCATCACTTTTTTTTTTTTAATATCATGATCCTGGCCACAGTCACAGTCTTAACTCAATCTATGCCATTCATCCATTAGTTTTAAACTTACTTTTTATCTTTTAACACATTTCTTGCTTATGTTCTTGTTAAGGTCTCGGGTTGTTCCACCTATCCGAGGTCTACACTCACCACATCTCAGTTGATTTTTATCAACGTAATAGTACATCTATGTAGTTTGTGTGGGTCCCCTCTTTGTGGGTCCCCTTTGTGTGGGGTTCCTTCTCTGTGGGTCCCCTGTGTGGGGTTCCCCCTGTGTGGGCTACTTCTGTGTGAGGTTCACTCTGTGTGAGGTTCACTCTGTGTGAGGTTCCCTCTGTGTACGGTTCCCTCTGTGTGAGGTTTCCTCTGCGTGGGTCCCTCCGTGTGGGTCCCTCTATGTGAGCCTCCTGACTGTGGGGACCCTTCTGCGGGTTCTCTCTTAAGATAGCCTGAGGCACATTGAGGCGGATTGCTTATGTTCACGCCGTTAGAAATACTAGTCTCAGCGACCAGATGTACTTTTATTTCACCCTGACGGCATCATATGCTTGTACCCACAGTAAACCTCAGCCATGTATCGCCATTGAAAATATATTGGGGGGCAGACGATGATATTAGCAGACACTGCAGTTGAGAAAATATTAAGCCTGTAGAACAGAGAAATTAGTAAACGAAACAGAAGAAAATGCTGATGGTTGAGCGACAAATCCTAAACTAGATGAAGTCAAAATCTGGACACTCGACGTCACGAGGTGTACAGCAGAAGTATTAATGTTGGAGTAAGCACAGATTCCTCCTTTGATGTGGATCTGTGAGTAAAGGTCATGTGATGTGAAAGAGATCACAGAGGATCATCTGAAGAAAAATTCTTCAAAAGAAGTAAGATATCAGAAGTGAGAGCTAATTGGTGTTCAACAGAAGGCCGGCCGGTAGAAATCGCAAGTGCTGGTGAAATTAATGAAAAACGAGTCGGGTCTATTTAAAGATGCAAGGGTCTTGGAAGGCCTCGGTACTACTACTACCACTACTACCTCCCTGACAGGAGAAACAACCGGGACAAGCGAGACATCCCTCACTAAAAACTGACTTATGGACTCCCTCATGTTTGTATGTAAAGTTTAACCCTAAGAAAACGAAGACGACGGGAAATAACATAAATAAAAGATGCGAAAATGATTTGGATCCATGTCCTGTGCGTGTAGGAGGAAGGTAGCCAGTTAGTTTGATTTTACTGAGAAGGTAAGACCAGCAATCCTGTCTACAACCTAACAAAGAGCGTCATACGGTTGCTGTCCACAACTCTGCTTTACTTGGGAAGACCACGGCAGAGACAAGGGCCTTTCTTCTCCCCCCTCAACAGTCTGGAGGAACTAAAGGACGTCCAAGTTCCAAATCGTCGTGACCAATGCACCAGCACAATTCACCCGTTTTCATTTAATATCAGAATACGGATTCTGAGGTTTGATATAGTTTCTGCCCTTGGAGGATCTTCCAATTAAAGTTTCGCCTCTTTCCAAATCTTAAGCTGAGCAAGTCCAGCCTATCTCCTAGAAACACATCTGATTTTTTGAGGGGTCTCAGCGGTGTTTGAGCAGCTTTCATACCGGCTTTCCTTTGACATTTGGATGCCTTCAGCTGTGGTGGATAGAGTCCGAAATTTCTCGTTCTGCTAAACTTTTATTTCCTACGTCAATGTGTGATTATTCTTGCTTTGATGCTCGTCTCAATAAGGACAGAACATGTTACTTCCTCCTGATTCTCATTCCACCTTCATTTCTACTCAGAATCATTGCAAAGATGTTCTTTGCATAATTCAACGAACTTTCATACAAACAAATTGTCCCGACTTAATTCCAACAAATATATCTTTCTGATCCTCGACTAAAAACTTCTCCATCATCATCTGAAAGCAATCTTTCCTCCTCTTTTCGGACTTGATTGATCTATAACTAACTCACTAAAGGATGGGACCGTTCTTTTCGGCAAAGCATCTTCCCCCAACTCTATTCTGTATGATTCCACACTTCGTATCCCCAATCTTACTGGACCTTCTCCTGTCCTATACATATTTTCCTCAAGCAAGGTTCTCAGAGTTCTCTCCCAGCTACAAGTGCGCGAGGCGAACGAGATGGATTACATGCCTCCTCGCGTCTCAAAGCAATGTGCTTCTGAGCTGGCTCCGGTCCTTGCTCACCTTCTTCGCCTCGGAAAATCAAAGCCTTCCTTTCTGCTTAGAATAAAAGTTTGGTCCAGCCATCACTAAAGAAAATTTTTCCAGCTCCCAAAACTACCGTCCAATCACTTCTGCTACTTTCAGGTCTTTCAAATTCATCTCGTCTCTCACGTGCTTAAACTCTAATGAATCTAATTCCCTTCTTTTAGACCATAAGCAAGGCTCTTGCGGTACAGTCTAATCTTCTCCCTTCTGTGACCCGTGTCTGGTCCTCTCTTTTAGTATTTTGGTTAATCTTTAAGGCATATGACTGGGTGTAATGCAAGACTTGCTTACTAAATTTCTGCCTCGTGTCTTTTCTGCTTCTCTCTGCCCTTTGATGAATAGTTTCCTTTCCAATCGCTCCATTACGGTAGTCGTTGATGGAGTCTTCTCCTTTTCATACTGTCTATCGTGTTGTTCCTCTGGGTTTCAGTATATCGCCAAAGGTCTTTCTTCTCCTCATAAACGATCTCCCTCAACTTCCAAACTTATTTACTCTAATACTGATGATTCCATTTTACATTTTCAACTCACTTTCCTTTCTCTCCTTACTATAATGTTCGTTCTTCTTCTCGCGCTGAACACATTTCCTTTTAATTTGGACCTGCACAGAAGCTAGCTATGAACGGTGAAGAAGCAACCTGATTAAATTCATCACTGCAGAAACGTTTTATCTACCTGAATCTTCTTCTCAAACCGATTTGTTTAATACCAAATTCCAAGAGTCTGCAATAAAGCACATTAAACCTAACCATATCTTTTTCTCTATCCTGAGAGCCACACATAATGAACCATTACAAGACTAGTTCAATCAGGATTAGGAATTATATATATATTCTGAGGAGCTATTTAATGTCTACTGAGTGCAGGATATTGTTAAATTATCTAGACCAGTTCCTGTTCCACTTATCTTTGAGACAAAGTGAAAAATCATTCTTCTACTCTGTCACTTTTCTTGTAATCAATTTCCTTCAGCCATCTTCTTCCGTCTGCCCGTATGTTGCTTTACCGTCTCTGTCCTGCAGGTATTACAGTACTTCGGCTGCTATTAATCATGAGCTGTTCGTGTGTGGCTCATCCCTAGCATCTAGACTTGAAGCTTACAACTGGGAACTTCATTCCATACTTTATGTGGAAACGAGCGACACGAGGATTAGCCGTTGCGATACCTCCTTTTTTGGGATTTAAGCGATGATGTGGAACTCCCTTTCTTTTTTGGAAGTTCCCTTCCTTGTAGAGACTTTCAAAAGACGGATCTTTAAACACCTTAAGAGCTCCCAGTTGGTTTTTATCATCTTCAACAGCCTCATAATCTTACCTCTGCAGCCAATATGGCATCAATTGGGGCTTAGTCTTCCTAGTTTCATATCGGCTACTTTAAAAAAAGACCACAATGGTTGAGATGACACTGGTCTTGTGGTGATCTGGACGAGCTCTAATGAGGTCGATGCGAGAATAGCAGCACGTCAGTCCTGCCCCTCCAGCTCCTCATCACTTCCTCCTTGGCTTTCTTCAGCTGCAGATCGGGTAAAGGTACTCTCTGGTAGCAGGAAGTTGACGGAGAGGATAGTGCCGTGGCTTCACCCCCAGCTATCGGGTAAGGTCCAGGCGGTGGCTGGAAAGAGTCAGGAGGAGCAGTGTGTCGAGAGCTTCATGACAAAAGGTGCCAGAGGGACCGAGGATGATCATGCTTAACATTTTTCTGCTTCTTTTTCGTGATGGACAAAGAAAAACACGAAAAGGAGGGTTACATATGAGTATAGGAACAACATAAGTTTTACAGGCGTTGTTCGGAAGAAGCTCTGGTGATGCATTTGATGGTAACATGGACGGTAATGGCCCAATTCTAGAGTCTCCTGCTGGCATTGTGAAGAGCAGCGAAATCCTGACAGCTGCTGTTATTGCAAACACCAATGTCAGGAGCTGTCCACGTACCTCCATCTAGCAGGTGTGTCCACCAGGGTATCACTGTTAAGGACTATCAAGCATAGAGGTTCCATCCTTGTGCTTAGGGAACGTCATAGGTGAGGTTATGGAAGGAAGAAATGAACTCATGGAAGCATACAGTCTGAAAATGCCTATAGTAAGTCTGCCAGTCAGAGACTGAGAATCTTTCCATGGCTCGGTGTTAATGGCTTTAGATACCATCATGTTGTGGTTGACTAATACAAAGGCTCTAATGAATTCATCGATGGCGGAAGCTGCAGAGCTCTTGCGCTTCTTTAGGATGTTATAAAGTCAAGGAGGTATATGAAGCTAAGAGTGTGGGAGATTGTATGTGGCTGACTCTGTGTGTGGGTGTGTATTACGGAGAGGGAATCTAACACTCGTGGGAACCCATCTTTTGAACATTCTCGACTATCATCATAGTTCTTGAGTTTATGCATGCTGTCTCCAGTAACTATGTCTTCAGGCATTCTGTTCCATTCATTCAACGCTCTTGTACTATGAAAATACTTCTTTACATCTTTTCAAACAAGATTTTTGATCATTATCATTCAAAGCTTCACCGTTGCTCTCTATCTCCTCATCTCTCAAAGAACTGTTCATCATCTTCGTCATCAATCTGGTATACAAACTTAAAGACTGTGATTAGGTTACCTCTCACAATTCTCTCTTCTAAGGTGAGCGTATCTAAGGCTTCGAGCCTCACTCTGTAACTCAGCTGTTTTAATCATGGTGCCATCTTTGTGGCTCTCTTCTGAACCTTCTCTATTAGCTCTTTGTGCTTTCTTGGGCGCGGTGAGGATACTTGAGATGCATATTCCACTTTGAGCCACATGCAGGATATGAACAGCTTCCTTATCCATATACCTGAAAGTCATTCTAACATCTGCCAGTATATAGTTTGTTTCTTTGACTCTTCTCCAAATATGAGACTTAGGAACGATGTCGACTCACCCTTTCTTCTCACACACAAAATCCTGAAGCTTATCTGCAGTTAGATGATCATCACATTGAGGTCTTCTTTCACTTTGTTCCATCCTCATTATTTTACATTTCCTCGGGTTGAATTTCATTAATCATGTATTGGACTAACTTTAGAGTCTGGTGAGGTCCCTTTGTAAGTGAGAGAGAGAGAGAGAGAGAGAGAGAGAGAGAGTATTTGTGTGTGTGTGTGTGTGTGTGTGTGTGTATGGGTGGGTGTTAATAAAGTATGTAGGCATGTGCTTAGTCGTATGACTATGTATGTGAGGTCAAGATGGAGCTAAAACTATGAATACATATACCATATATCTAAGTCGTCAAATGCAAACTTGTTCCTTTAATTACCCTAATAATAAAGAGTCTCCAAGTCCATGGTGTCATTATGCCAACACGATGTGCTACCTCAGTTAGATGTGGTGGGCACATTAACTGCAGTCTCCGGTAATGAGAATACGTCTAATTATATAATATTATCATGGGTCCGAGGCGTGGTTAATCTGTCGACCGCCGGCTCAAGGAAAGAACCCGTATAATGGCAGACTCGAGGACTGGCTCTCATGATCCTTCTCCTTCCCTCGAACAGCTGAGCTGTGGTATTCCCTTCCTTCTCCTGTCTTCCCCTCTTCATATAACCTTTCTTCCTTTACGAGTCAGGTCTACAAACAGTTAATGGGCCTTAATTCACTTCGACTCTCTCTCTTATCTTTCATCCAGGATGGTCTTGACTGGGGCATGCTATTTGCCTGCGTTATGTCGGTCGCAATATAGAAAAAAAAAAAGCATAACCCTGGAGGTCAGAAGAGGTTCAGTATCACATGTCAGTATCAGAGTCCTCACTGCGACAGTATAAGGCACGGTGTGGCGGGTTTGTCCGGGGCAACAGCAATCTCTCATAATCATCTGTTGTTCTGTTTCCCAATATTCCTCTCAAAACTGCTCTGTAGGATTCCCTGAAAGACAGTGTCAGCAAAAAAAAAAAAAAGAAAAAGAAAATGATCTTGTCCGCTTCCACCGTACAATTTCAAAGGCGATGTCACACTTCCATTTTCATACTTTGTCATCTGTCCTCTGAATTTTATCACCATCTGCAGACGTCTGGGCATGGAATTGGCAAGGCTCTTGAAGTATTTTAGGTCCACGTTTTGGGTCCATATGGTCTTAAAATCCTGAATGAGGCGAGGTACTAATGAGGTGTTGCAGGAAGCAGCTTGACTGAGCGACCTCAGAGCCAAGTGCGCCTAGAAATCTTACACGTACCCACACTTCCCTGCTTTCAGAAGAGAAATCGGGCTTTCTCCTCTTTCGAAAGGTAAGAACCAACTATCATGAGGCATAGGTGATAGAAATACGGCGCCCAGAAGCGAAATTCCCAAAACGAAGTGACAGCCAGGAAGAGTAAAGATAGATAACATTTCCCCAAAGATAGTCTGAGGCACACTGAGGCGGGTTGCTGGCGTTCACTGTTCACATCATTAGAAAAACTGGTGAAAGCGACCAGATGTACGATCTCTCACCCTGAGATGTTTTCCTCTTTTCAGACACTGCAATTCAACATCTTTCAACTCACTGTCAAATGTCTCATCATTCACAATCTCTGGTTTGTGCTCCAACCAATATATTCCAAAGTCCACCTTCGAATTAACAAATTTGTAAAAGATTTCTTCAGACAGTTGGAAGCATCTCTTTCCTTACCCAAGACCTTCACAAATTTCTTAATCGAGCCAAATTTGTTGTGTAAAAAAGTTATAAAAACTTGTTTACGGTCGACGTAGGGAGACCGCTTCATATTTCGTTTCCCTGGAACAAATCTTCTCTAACAGGCCATATACAAACTCCTGCTTACGAATTACTCAACTTTCCTAGAGGCAGAGAATATAACAGAAGTCTGGTGAACCCTTCCGACATACCAACCAGAAGTTCGAAGAGTAATATCGCCGTAAAAGCTCTCACTTTGGTGACTGTCTACATTGTTCGTGGTCCCTTCACTATGGACCCCACCCCCAAGTCACTAAGACCTCAATATTTTAACAAATTACACCAAAAGGATTTCGAAAATGAATCGAACGTTCTGGATAAAGCTGATGGTAACTGCTGTATAAATAAGGATGTCATAAATATAAATGCAGATGATGAGAAAAAAATATAGCCAAAAAACAAGGATTCTATATCACACGAAATCGTTCGTTACCGCAAAGACCTTCTTCAGTAGCAGGATGGTGTTAATCCCTTCAACCACAGTAAGTGGCTGCTTGTGACAGGGATGGGAAAGACCAATGACGAGGGAGGGAGGGGGGGGGGGGGGGTGAATTCCGCGCGGGCA
>JAUUDZ010302225.1:0-16455 GCA_032361705.1 Panulirus versicolor | reverse complement strand
TAGTTAAGTCAATACGTCATTTACAACAGGAAATCATGTCTCTCCAATCCTGTGATGGATTCCTGGAATTCCTCTTTTTTTCTGTGCACCAGTCCGAGGGGCATTATGACACTGCGACATTAATTGCAATTATTGATATTATCATCATCAGTAGTAGTAATATTGTCGTTGTTGTCTTTATTATAATTATCATTATATTATTATTATTAGTAGTAGTAGTTGTAGTAGTATCATCATCATATTCCTGTTTGTTTCTTTTCCTTTTGCGATTTTCTAGTTGTGTCGCGTTGGAGAATCGGGGGGTTCGAAGTTGGTCTGAGAAATGGTGAACATACTTCAGACTGGAAAATAAGCTACAGGAATCTGTGTGTGAAATATCCGCGCGAGTCGACGTTGTGCCTAACCTGTTACCAGAGGGGATCTAGGGAATTGTTGATGAGGAAATAGTCTAAGCGTAACGAAGTGTTTGATAAACTATTCACACATTATAGTAAACCTAGACACCGTACCTAAATCAGCACAAAGATCTAACTGGATCATATCTGCCTTGAAAAATCTGAGTTACAATGAGCATTTAATTACCACATCTTTGCCCTCCATGGAGGTGGGAAGAGTCAATGATGACCTGATTACAGCCCTCACATTACTGAATTAGTTTGACAATCCGTCATGAGATGCTGATTTCGTAACAAGAGACTTGTCAGAAAAGAAGTGCAGTAGTACTAATTAAGTATAAGGATGGTTGATGAATCAAATAAACTCATAAAACTGTGAATGGTGGTTGTATACAGATTTTTAGAAAGCTATATAGCATAGGGATTCAAGAGACTAGGGGCCAACGAGTTTAGAACTTTGTCCCCGTACTGTGTGAATAGGTAATTACACAGTCCGTAATGCACTGGTTAGCATTTTGACCCACTAAGCTAATCCCAGACAAGGCAGCCGGCTCACATAGAACTGATTGAGGGGTGGGTACCTTGCGTGGATTGGAATGTGTGTGTGTGTGTGTGTGTGTGTGTAAGGTTGACATGGTATATAAGGTTAAGAGACGGGGCAACACGAGTGTAAAACTCGCTTACCGTAACACACACACACACACAGGCATTATGAGAACCATGTATACACATACCAGTATAGTGGTTTACATGCCTAAGCAGCAGTCAAAGATAAATCGCAGGAAAGTAATATTGGGAAGAATATCGTAGTTTGTCGTACAAGTTTTTTGTCAACTGTGAATGAGAAAACGGAATGTTCAGGGTATCCTCAAGTAGTTACACTTACGTTTTATAGTGTCAACCATTAACATTGTAAGCCACATATTGTTCCTCTAGCTATACCCCATAACTCATCTTTTTCAATTCTGTAGGATATTAAGGGCTTGCTGAGTATTTCTGTATCTATGTACTTGAAAGTTAGTCGCCTTAGTATTCTCCTAATATGCGACTCAGGTGACAGGTTAGGGATGATGTTGGTTTCAGAGTCCTTCCAACACACACAATCCTTAATTTTATTTCGTACTGGATAATAACCACACTTGTGTGTATGTGGAATGATTTATTTATATTGTATGGGGAGGGAGTTTACACGGAAGTGTAAGTTTCCAAATATCATGTTGATTGATGTTTGAGGTTTTGAGTTTTTTTATGGGTTGAAAGATTATCTGATATATACGTATATCCAAGTTCGAAATTCCCAACGTTTTCTGGGATCAGTGTACTTTACCCACTGTAAGAATCCTACATAATAGTAAGATACCTATTGCAGTACCAGAGTTTGTACTTATAATGTCACAACAGAACTTTTCCTCTGTTTTGGAAATATTTCACTAAGTGAGATCAGTATAGCCAGCGATGATTCTAGTACTTCTGAATACTGTACAAATACTGTGCAAGTATAAATTGTACTGATGAAAAATGCTTTTTCTTATGAAAACTTGAACGAGTAATACTGACGCAGTAATGATTGTATAAGTACATCATTTATGTTTTAAGGACTTGAATTTAGAGTTAGATTGCTGTATCAGTGATCAGTCAAAATTATTTACAAGTTTAATTGCCATATATAAGGCTGTTAATACAGTTCTGTTCTATTTACAATATATAATATCCTCCCATCATCCGCACTGACCACTCCTCTTCAGAGTTCTGTGTCTCTAAGTACTTAAAAGAAGCATCAAAATCCCTTCCCAGAACTCATGATTTTTAGGCATTCAGGGAAAAGTTCTCACCAGTTAGTCTGAATTCCTGGAATTCTACTGTATATGCTGATAGTTACTAAACAATGAAAGTTGTTTAGGAATCTGAATATATTGCAGTCCCCTTATTATTTCTAATACATAAATTATACTGTAGTTGAACATTTTTAGATCTATAGTTCGCTGATATTTTGTAGGGGTAAATTTGCCCATAATAGGGAATTCTGAAAGATAGCTCTGAAAGAAACTCATATCCCTACGTGAGCATTTCCTTTTTAGTAGTCCGAAATTGTTTAGCTAAAGGAACACTTAATTGATGTATGAAGATATACAGTGCAGTTAAGAAGTTAATCCACAGTTTGAGCAGTGTAATCAGAGGTGATGCTTTATCTGACATATATCTTGCTATTCACTTACATTATGGATTTAAAGATAATATCAATCATATACTGCACTTTTATTTACAGTTTTTATTATTTCATGTACAAGCATTACAGATTTATGCAATTAATACTGCTTTTACATAAAGCAAGCAGCACTGAGTAGTTGGGTAGACTCTTAAAAGATTATTTACAACTTCATAAGTTTGGGCCTTAAGGTAATATAATCAATTATCAGAATCAACACATGACATATGCAATAAATCATGCTACACTTTCTGCATAAACTTACCATATCTTACTTCGGCACTGAATTGAAAAAAAAATCCACAGTAAATGTTCTCCCATTTAAAAAAAATCCATATTGTTACTTTACAAAAGCCACATGGATCTCTAGGGTATGAGTGTAAGTCATTGCAAAATTGCATGATTTTGAAACATATTGATGGGGTTAATTATCACAGGTACTATGAAGTAATGTTATAACAGAAAAAGTGTACTAAATTAAGTCATAATTGTTAATATCTCATGGATAGTGTTTATCTTTGGTTACATATTCATTGGTGAAATCATTCACACTTCACAATATAACACATTTTATCTACTGCTTAATTGAAAATATCAAGTATATCCAGTTCTTATGAAATGAAGTGTCTAATCAAGTGAAATCTTTTCCAGATCAAAAAAACAGTGTTGTACTCATCTGTAATAATAACTGTTTCCTTTCCAAACTCTTGAGTCCAATAACAAATACCTAGTGGGGAGAAAGTATTTGCAACTCATCAGGATTTTTTCTTTTATTGAGAGAAAACATTTCTCTCTTTATCTGTCTCTTGATGAACCAGTTGGTCTACCCTTGTGTCTATAGTTTGCATGCTATTTTTTTGCCGAGTACCTTTCAGTACTGTCAGTCAGTTGCATTTCCTTCTCAAAATAACTAATTTTATGTAGATCTGAACATCACAGACTTCTATACAACTCTAGATTCAGAATTTTATTAACTGTCTTTAAGAAGCATTTACATTCAAAAACTGCTTCTTGGAACACGTTCCATGAAACTGAGGATATTGTGACTAGAACCTTAACCATGTTATTTTGAACAACATTTCTGTAAGCCATGTTCTCATGTACTTTGATTAAACTGTGTTTTCAGTTGACATAGATTCATTACATGTACAAGCTATACTCCATTTTCATTATTTTGTGATAGACTACTATCACAATTAGCTTGTAGCTCTTCACAGCCACATACACTAGTGTCATGAGTGATTATTCCTGCATGTATGTTACAAAACTCAGCATATTTGTTAATCTCCTGGAAATGAATTCTGTTTAACATCCTCCAAAATCTCACTCTGTTGCTGCTCATTTTTCTTACTTTAACCCTTTTGCTGCATGAATTGTATTTATGCAGTGGGTCTTTTATTTTATCACATGGATCACAAAAATGCCACAACAGTGCAAAAAACGTTTCCCTTCACTGAATGATATCACAACATTCAGGGTTCTTCAAAAGGAGTGCCAAGTTCCAAAAGTGTTGACGTATGTGAATACAGAGTATCATTTTAAACATATTGCTTACAGCAGTAAGTTGCTCTCTACTTCACCATGCTTTGATGTGTATTTTATTGATATGATAGATGTCATATATTTTTCAGATGCATTTAGTATTAAAAGTACTTTACCTATCCACTGATAATTTATTACATGCCCAAGATTTTTTAATAAGCTTCTAAAATGCCTATATATGCCATTGTTTTTGCACTCATGTTTCTCAAGTCAGAATTCATGTATAGGCTAGTTACAGATGTAATATTTCCAGATATTCATAAGCATGTTATATTTTCATAAGCATAGATAAGTCAAAAGTTGGGGTGCTACCTACACAAAACAGCTTAATTTTACATTTGATCGGCAGACTGATGATTATAGAGCATAATGAATGTTATTTGTTATATCTAAGAGATACATTCAGTATTACATTATCTATTATCTGATATGCTATTATATGCCATAGGTTTTGTAATAAGCTGCTAGAATACCTATACAATTGGGTCAGGGTTTGCATTGAATTTGATGTGTTGTGAGTACCTACATTACTTCCATTATGACACAAGAAAAGCCCAGCAAGCCGTACACTGCACCCTAGTGACACACTTAACCCACACCAAGATATGGTGTGAATGTTTACAATTTCCAACTTATTATTGTGACTAACGCAATCACAATATCATGTGAGCCCAGTTGACTACGCAGTGCATCCAAGCAACACACACAACCCACAATATGCTATCCAAATGCACTGTGCCAAAGCTACCCTTTCCACTTTATCAGTTCTCTACCAGCATTCACTGTGTAATGATATATCAGTTGAACTCATTTAATGCTACAGTTATGTCCATGTGTACTGTCACCACTCTGCATGCACATCCAGCAAGTATGTCTACTAGAGGTGCACCCCGTAAGATGAGACAGAAAACCTTCAGCTAGAAAAAGGTGGAAATGCTGAAGAAATTTTAGCATGTTCAAGATTATTTGCTATTTTCTTCTTAATATTCACCTTACTTTCAATAACTAATACAGCATATTGCATCTTTTTGAACACTTTTTTAACAAAATTCTTGTTTGTAGGTTGTTGACTTATTCTGATTCATGCATTAAGAATACATTGCATATTAAGAAAAATATGGAAAATGGGTGGTGCATTTGCAGAGGCAAGTGATCAGTTGTTCAGTTCAAAATGTTGGTCTTTTACTTGGTAAGTGATATGGTAAATTTCAAACATGTATCTGCACAGTTTTCTGTATTAGGTTTTCACTTACTGTATAAACTGATAATACCCACATATTCAGAAAATGATACAGGAAAAATCCCTTCCTAGGCTCTCTTGGGGTCTTGATCTTTCTACTGTTCAAAAGATTTATCTTACACTAGGTGATTAATATACTAAATTGATTTATTTAGATATTTTTTCAACATAGTTTTCTTAAGTAGGTTCATGACTAATTCATGCTCAAAGTAAATTACTTTTTTCTTCCATACTTGTTTACCTTTTCCCAAGTTAGTTTGGTAGCACCAGGAAAATTCTTCATTTGCTGACATCCATTCCCTAGTTGTCATGTGTAATGCACCAAAATCACAGCCCACAACCCACAACCAGGCCCCAGTGACCTTTCTGTTGTTTCCCTTCTGCTTCATATGCCCTGCTTCGGTCCATTGACAGCACAGTACCCTTTATACTTACATATACAGAAAAATGATAAAAAATATGGGTGGTGCAATAGCAGAGAGGCATGTGATCAGTTATTTACTCAAAACACTCATCTTTTACTCCTTGAATATTATGGCTAATTGTATTTCTTTTATATTTTTTTTCTAAATAGTTGTCCTTGATACATTAATGCTTTAACTAAGGATTATCCACATATTCAGAAAAATATAGGAAAAATACCTTAACAAACAAATGATTCTTACTTGGTAAGTGATTTGGCAAATTGTATTCTTTATAAACTTTTTATACACAGTTCTCTTTGATTTGGCTCTTAACTAATGAATGAATTAATGATTAATAATGTTTCAAGCACTATTAATTGCATTATTTCCATTGCTAACATAACATATTTTGAGTATCATTTCATAAATATTTTGCTTATGGTCCCTAACCTTATTTGTTTATTGGGAAACTAATGTCTTGTTATAGCACACTTTGATTTAGTATATATATTCGTGTATCTGTCTCACATTATATCCCAGCCCATCCATATGTCAGTGTATAAATTTTTATACTTGTGTTTCTTCCATTAGATTCATATGTATGATGTTTGAGTCTGGATTTTTGTTTATACCCAAGTTACAGATCTTATATTATCTTGTGGTATTGTGGTATTCACAAGCATGGTTTGTATCATCTTATAAGCATACATAAGCCAGAAGTTTTGGAGGGCTGCATTTTGTCAACAACACAGTGTGTAGTGTTTTTTCATATTCACTGAGTCAACTGACTACACAGGAGTAGCCATTTAACTCTTGTGCTTTGATCATGATTCTTGTTGCTTTAATAGTCAACTACATTAACCATTATGTAACTAGTATGTGTATTTTCCTTTATGCTGATATAGGCCAGAGATTATAAAGTAAACTGCTCAAAAGAGTTCCTGTGTCCATGGTTAAGGTTTCCAAAATATTTCATTCTCCCATTAGAATCATGAGTAGTAAGAGATAAAGAGATGCAAATGATGCAGAAATAAAGCCATTTTGGCAGTGTCTGATAATGGGAGTGCATTTGCAGACATTGATGAGTGCTAACAATTATGCCGCAGAGGTACATTTGGGTGATGATGTGGACACGGATGACCTTCTTCCATCAACTCGCTCAACGTTATCAGTTTCAATGCACAATTGGTGTAAGAGTGACAGTGACCTAAGCCAAACCCTACCATATTAAACAATGTTCAACCAATGAGAAAGATTTTATATCAGCTACAGGTACCTGTTTCTAGATTTAGGATAATAGCCATATTTTTCATTAAATTTAGATGTAAATAATTCATACTGTACATAATGATATCTTTTGTATTGTTAAAATTTACACCCAAATAGAAGTTAGAATATGTATATCATAGCAAAATAGTGTCCAGTTTCAGATACTAGTCACTTTTAAAGAAAATATATTGGTATTCAGATTTATCTTTTTTTTTAAGAAACAGTGATTTATCTGTGTATTGACTTTGTTTAGTGAATTTATTTATCATATAAGGGTGAACAATTTTACATTTTCTGCACTTTTGGTGTAAAAAATTGTTTTTCTCTACCCAGTATAGATTCCAATTAATTTTATTGCCAGATCTAGGAAATAGGGAATTTCAAATTGATTATTTCATTTTTTGGTGTATTATTGACTCTTTTTAAGGAAAAACCTTGAAAATTACTTATGCAGCAAAAGGGTTAAACAGAACATGATTTATCTCATATGGATAAGTTGTGCTTTGTTTCTTATGAATGTTATCCAGCTTATATTCATGGACAAGATGCTTGCTTTGTTTCTACTTAGAAAGGGTTTTGCTATACTTTCCTACAAAAAAAATGTGTAATGACCTAACATAGGAAGAACCATTTTCTTATTCAAAAGTAGAAAATTCGCTTGATGTACTACTATAGGAAGTATCCTTAAACCCTTCCACTGTGGCAGTCCTATTATTCACAATACATTTTGTGTGCAAGTGTCTCACATATTCTAAAGAAAATCTAAATAATTTTGTCATAATGATTAACAAAAGCATTATTTTCTAAATACAAGGATACTCAACTCAACCTGATAAAAATCTTTTACATGTACTATGCACCCTTTAGGTTATGTTGCTCCACTTCCAGGCATATGAAGTATGCTAGAAGTAGTCAGACATGTGGTGAGATGTGCGGTATTTTTAGAATCAATTTGTCACAAACAGATATAATTATTAAGGGTTTTCATGAGTAATATCTATCATTTTGTGACTTTCATGGTTTCACAAAATATTACATAATGAGAGGGCACAGATCTTGTACAGGCAGCCTTCATATTTTCACACAGACTAACTAGTGTATGGAAAACATTTTAGCTGCAGCATTTGGTAACAATGCATAGCAGTGTCACCATATGAATTAGTAATTGAATATTTCGTCTCAAGGCGAAGGTGGGCAGCTCAGTGATTTTGATTGTATATGCATCAGCTGCAGTATGAAAGATATAAGAACCATGACATTTATCCACCACCTGCAATGACTGAGTTACATGTAACTGTGCAGAGACACAAATCCCTATTCCTTCTAAAGTATGCTAATATTTGATTGATATATGCAGATGCAAATCTAATCACTGATGTGTATTATTATTAAGTTTGATTTTGTATATAAAGCAGTTTTCGCTTGTTCTGAAGTTGGTATGATTGCTTAATTTTGTCTTGTTACATGAAAATGCCAAAGAATTATAATCCCAAACATCTCTTATGGGTATCAGAAAAGCACACTGTTCACTTCTTTCTTAAGTGACAAGCTAAGTTGCAAATATTTTGTAGATAATTCTCATTCACCTACAACAACATACAAATATATGTACATAAGAATGCTATAGTACATCAGTGTTATATGAATGGTACTGTTTCAGGTTCAATCTGTAAAACAAAATTCATATTTAGCTAAAGTTTTATGTGGCTCCAATTTAAACATTATAAAATCATCTAAGAATACTTCATGGGCTTATAAACCTTTTTCCATCACTGATAAAGGTACAGTAAAACCTTGCTGTATCAGACACATTTTATATCGAAAATTGACTTTATTGAATGCTGGACTATTAACAGATGTATTGAAATTTGTTTGAAAAATCCAATGATAGTCCAAGGTGACCCTAGCTTGCAGTCACCATCTACTGCTACGGTATGTGCAGTACAGATTCTGTATACAAAAATTATTGTGTATATTTTATTGGTTAATAAATATCCCAGGACCAGTTTCTGTGAAATAGTCTTGGTGGTACACAGGACCTTTCTAAAGGCTCCTGCAGTCCAAAGCTGTGCCATTTCCAGTTGCAGGGAAATGTAGACTTCTTTTGTTGTGAGAAGTTCTTTAACAAAACGTTACTCCCAGTGTCACAGCCTCAACCAAGGTAACTTTTTACTTTCAGTGCAACCTCTTGCAGGTGGAACACAACAACATTATATATGTTACTGTATAATACAAATAAATATTTGATACAATACAAACACATAAGAAAATAAATAAATCATCTGAAGTTTTTCATAGAAATATCCCTACTGAAGTTTTTCAGAAACATCCCTACTGAATCATGAATGACCTTATGTTGCATCATTTTCTCACTAATATGGAATCCACCACATTTATAGTTGAAAATAATAATTCACTCTAAAAGTAAAGAATCACTGCAGTGTAATGAAATATTGATACATGCATACTGTACAGTATTAATACTATACGGAGGTTAATTGTTTCGCACTGTGATTTGTGACACTTTTTTTCCTGAAAACCTTCCTATTTTGCTTTCATAGTGACTTTACAGTAGTAGATACATAAATGTAATACTTAGATATTATGGAAAGTGTACTGTAGTACATACTACAGTGTAAATAAAATTTGGTGCTACCTCCACTATTGCTTCCAACCCCACAGATACCAATATGGCCACCTCCTCCTACACCAACAACTACCCTGGTTGGTCCAGTACAGTTTCTGCACATTTAAGTCATTGTAGTATTGTCTTGTGTTGTTGATATGCATATAAATCAGTCCGCACATATTTCCAGGCACATACAGCACTATCTATTGAGTGTCTGACCCATGTGGCCACTTTAGACTATCATTAAATTTATCAGACTGTAAGTCCAGTATTTAGGTCTGATATAGTGAACCAGTTAGATAAATCGAAAAATGAATTTTTTAAACAGGACCTCCCCAGTTAGTTGATATAGTAAGGGTTCACTGTAATCTTTTGCACAAAACTCAGGTACAGTATATGCAATTAACATAATTCTAGCAAGAAAATTGTAAGCTTAACCATTCACCATATAACAAAAATTGCACATAAGTAGTACAGTCTAATGGAACAAAAGAACAACATATTAACTTAGGTTATACATATGTGACAGTGTTATCAGTCTGCCATGCATGTGTAACTCCAAACTTACAATAAAAACACATTTCAAATCAAATGCACTCATCCTTGCATGTGTGATGTATCTCCAAGCCCCTAACTTTACATGATATCTGCTTGGGTTTTGTCATAAGACTGAGTAAACATAGAAAGTGTATCATTCATCACACAGTATACTTCTGTGTATGCTTTAAAATGGTGCATGATCAAAAATATACAATAGAATTTGCAGTACAAAAGTACTTGTAAGCAATTCCCTAAAGACATTGTTTCCATATACCTAAAAATGCTTTAGCCTTTTGGCTGCTATATTCAACTAGAGTACATCCTCCAAAACCCAGACTACTTTATGAGTAAGGGTGTCAGGATTAGGACATATTCTTGGTTTGGGGAGAAAAATTTTTATCATACCAAATGCAGACTATATTCCTCCAAAGCCAGACTATTTAGTCTGAGTTAGGGATGTATTTCAGGTTTTGGGAGAAATATCACACTCTCTTAATCACACCACATAGATAAAATTTCTGAAATCCATTTTTTTTCCTGTAATCGTGACATCAGCAGGTTTTCAAGTGTCTGATTTCTGGAGGATCTGGCATTCATAGTGTCTTAATTTGGAAGGATACACATGAATATTTATGCCCGTTGGCTGTGGGGTTAATTTTTCTCCATGGTTGTCAATTACTTATAATGTTTGATGCTTGAGTCACCTGCTCTGCACCATTGAACATATCATGCCATATCACTCCAGTTTTTTCTTTTCATTCAGGTTTCATTTTCATAGTTGCAGAGCCCTTATGTTCATTTTGCGTTTAGGAATTTGAATTTTGAGCTGAAATTGAGTTGGCAAAATGATGAAAAGCAGTTAGTGTTACCAATTTTAATCTGCTGACAAAAAACTCAAGAGTTTTGGAAGATTCCAACTAGATTTTGATAACACAGCCAAAAGGGTAACAACATCCTTTATTATCAAAATATTAGTGAGTTTGAAAGTTGAAAACACAGGTTGGGTAAGAAACACCCAAAAACTTGCATGTTTATTTCCTTTTTACAAAGAGTGTTTTTTGTTTTTGTTTTTGTTTTTTTGTTTTTCATTACTCTTAATGTTGGTGCTTTATTACAAAAAAACCAGGTCATAAATTGAATATGGCAGTGATTTCATTTAAACATAAGATAAGGAAAAACTTAAAGTTCTTCTTGAAATATTAAACATTTTAACAAAAACAAGAACTCCAATGACTGTATTCCAATTTAACATTATTTGTTAAAAGGTCACTCTTCCAGCTGTTTGATATCAAATGACATATAAGGAAAAGCATGATCTTGTGTCCATAATAATTTTTCCTCAGTTAAATCACTTACATATAAACATAACACGAGAACTCATCACAAAACTGATTAAGCATCTGATGGCACTAAAGTCCTAGGAACAATCTGCAGAATATGCTTAGAGACAATTAAAATCAATATATCCTGAAATTTGTTTTCTGCCTGAGTAGCAAGCATATGTCTGTAACAGGAAAGTGCACATAATTGACATATTGATATTGTCTCGAGCACATCAGTGGGTCCCATTTATAATGAATGAGCAGAATGAATGAAGGTGGTTGTCGTAACCATGCCATATGAAGAAACACCTACTCACATCTACTACCCAAAAATGGATGTTCTATGTACAGAAATGAGAAATGGCACATGATTCTATCACCATAAGTGCATAATAACAAGTATATTACATCACAGAATATGAATGTACATCACAGCACCAATCTGGCATTATTGACTTTTCTCCACAAATTACTAAACAGTGTATACTCCCATACCTCAACTAACTGGCATGTAAGGTGTTAGAGCTGGTATGTATTCTATGTTTGGGAAGGATAATATATATCCTGGTTATTTGGTGTAGAAGGGTGTTGGTTTTGGGACTTATTTCATGTTTCAGAAGGAAAATTACACATTAGTCATGCCACTTGGACAAAATGTCCACAACCTGGAATGGTATCTTTTTTTCTATCACCTAAACATTAGATTTTCAAACTTTCAGGGTTCTGGAGGATCTGGCATTCAGAATGCCTGGGTTTGGGAGGGTACACTGTAAGTTAAATCAAAACCATCCACCTTTGCTACCAGTTGTAAAAGACTAGTAGGAAAATACCATCACCACTGTTGCCATTTTGAATTAATTCTTACAAAAATAATGTAAACACATTTAAAACATACTAAGCTTCACTTTAGGTGGCACAAAGTTAAAATTAAAACACTATTTTCCTTTCCTGTGACATGTTCAGATTATATTATCCATTATTTTTGTTCTCTTATTTTCACAAATTTATATAATTTAAATGTTTAGGCAATAATATCTGCCTAAGCAGCAAATCATTACCAAATGAATATCTAAATATTTGATGACCATGACGATGATACATGAAGTTATGGTGTGAAGGAATATGACTTTCCGCCTATTTATGCACAGGCACTTGAAATAGATGACAAGAGGTGTCTGTATAAAAATGAATGAAAATCAATCATAGTTTATCCTTCCCCAAAACCCTCTTGCATTTCTGATAGTACTAAAAATATATTACCATTTTACATATTCACACATTTAAGGTAAAAATTTATAGCACCATCCCTGCCATGGTCAAGGAAATTTAATACTACAGTATGTAAAACTGTTCATGAGGTAAGTAACTGGAAGTCATACCACCATGAATATATCTAATTACCATCAAAATTTTTTCCATTTACACTTCATCCATAATTGCATCAGACTTGCGTTTATTGATGTGATCCACTTTAAGTTTTGCCTTGTCTTCAAAGTAATGATCCATTCTTGTTACAGCATAATCCTGAAAGAATAGATTGCATTTCACTTAATGTACACATCAAATTCCTAAAATAAACACTGACATAAAACAGATGCACTTTATAGGTTTACTCCTTTACAATTCAGATGTGAAATCATGGCATAACAATCCATACTCGATCATATTATCATGTAAGTAATTTAGTATAGTACAGTTGTTACAGAGCTATAGCTAATTAGCTGGAGATAACAAGATGGAACCCTTTGTGATTTAGAGAGAGATGGATGGATTGACATTTGGTGTAGGCTTGTAATAACAACTGGCTCCCTTGTATTCTTGAAAGGAAGCATATCCATCCATTCTTATTAGGTCTTTCACAACATGTGACTTCAAACCAGTCTGAGTGAAATCAGCAAAGTAAAGACTTGAACAGATGATAGCACTAACAAATAAGACTACCATGAGTAAAAACAAAAGGTTCCTACCAAGTGGAACGCATGGTGCCATGGAAACCACATTGCCTTACCAATAGGGATATGTGCTATATTTTTCCTGGTTAAAAGTGGTAACCACAAAAATGCAGTCTAGAACTATTTCATGTTGCTGAAGCCTGTAATGTGTATTTCTGGGGTATATTTGCTATGGAGAAGAAATACATTCATGAAAATGCAGCTATACTGCCATGAGCTTGAAAATATGGTTAACATTAGACGAAATGAAGGACAAGCAAGGGGATAGCAAGAAATTTCAGGAAGACAGAGATCTTAGTTTTGATTTCCATATGGTTGGTGTTACTCTTTGAATTATATCTGGTTAACTTTTAAACATTATACTACCTTGTGACCATCGTATCTACATCATTTAAAGCAGATGCCTTCTAGACATTATGTTACAACTTGTCATTTCTCCTGTAATATATGAGAGAATGGTATCACTACATCATCTAAAGCATATCACCTAAGTGTCAGATCAATAGTTTAATTGTAAAAAAATTATATAATTTGCTAAGTGTTAGTGTTTAATGGATATTGTACTTAGTACTGTGTCTCATTCAGTATATTCCTATAAAAAGACTACTGTACTCATCAAAATAAGGTCTCAGGAGAAAATTTAATGATCTTGCAAAAACACTGTGACCTAAACCCATTGCATCATATAATCTCCGTATAGAAGAAAAGTTATGAAAATTATTAGTAATGGCTGCATTTTAGTATATATAATTTGACAACTTAGTTGAGGTCTCTAAGAACTGGGTCGTATGTTGACTTATCATGTTACTTGGGCTGTGGACTAACAAACCTTTTTCCCTACTGGAAGGGTCATCTCATTTAGTAATGTAATAAACATAAACAAATCCATCTGCTTCTCTAAATATTTCTCACACATTCTTCATAGCAAATACCTGATCCACATATTTTCTTCCACAATTGAAACCACATTTTTCTTCCCCAATCTGATGCTGTACATGACTTCAAAATTTAGATATCTCACTTCTTTTCTTACATTTTTGTATAGAGACAGAATATTAATTTGTACATTTTATGAATAATCAAAATAACTTAAGAATTCAGGTTGTATCACCACAATAAGTTGCAAAGAAATGAATGAACAAATGAGTGGCTCTTTCTTCCATTCATTCCTCCACGAGTTATGGTGGCAATACAACAGAAATTCACTGGCTGAAATAGTGTTAAAACTAATATAATATTCCACTTCAGTACAAATATAAAAGGAATACTTTAACTTTTTCCCTGGAAACATCTATACTGCATCATGAATGAATTTGTGGTGTCATTTTTTCAGAAATGGAATTCACAAAAACTAGTTTGTTAATCACATGAGTAAGGTTTAGACTGAAAGTTAAAGATAGAGGTCTTGGAGGCAGGCAAGGGAGGAGGTAATCTCCATTCACTCCTCATGCATTCTTCTATTGCTTATGATGGCATATTTTTCTTTGATAATAGAATATTGGTACATACAAAGGGTATTTTAAGCCTCTTTAGTCTTTTTGTATATTTCATAATGGAGGTACAGCAAAATAACCACTGGCAAAGTAAATTAAGACCTGTATCCAATAGAACCACTTTTCATTGTTTGTACACAGGAATCAGGCAGGATCAATGTGGTCACTGATGGTTTGCTGAGCCTTCTAAGGTAATTTTATCTATTTCAGCAAGTCTTCAAGTCTAAGGAAACCAAAGTACAGGATAGTAGCAGTGGAGTATATACAGCCATCATTTAATGTCAGATTAGAGTTTTTTTGGAAGATTCGTAAGGGGAATATTTTAGGACATGAGCACATACACACACACAAACACACAAAATGAATTTCAGTGGTTTGTGTATTGACTGTTACAACAACAGATCTTTGGGACTTTAACCCTGTCATACAGTGTGGACCCAAGGTATTCACTGAAGAAATACAAGCCACATATAGCTCCATCTTCCACTATAAACTCTTGTATTCACAAATATTTTGAACTATCATAATCAACAAAAATCCCTATCATCCATTGGTACTCACCAAATAGCCAAATGGTATGGTGGAAACCTGGCCCTGCACAATAGACCAGAGACCCCAAAACAGGTGGGAAGCTAGGGTAAATACTTGTACCTCTTGTAGTAGCTTATCCTCTGCTGGATGGCTTGGTGCAACACAGTGGTTAACCAATGGTGAGACTGTCATGTTGCTTAAGGTACTAGCAACATTTCTTGGGGAAAAGAAAAAGTTCTTTAATCAAACTTTTATCGTAAAATATGGTGTGCAGTTAATGTACAGAAATAAATTCTTAAACAATCTAATTCATCTTCACATCATTTACAGTTTTCATTTATAACACAATACAGCATCAAAAATCAAAAAAAGGTTGTCAGGGTTTTTTCAGGATATAGTTTTTCTATCTTTTGCATTATTTTCAATACTGTATTCATATCCAATTAAAAATTGTGGTGACACTGTAAACAAAGTAGCACAAGATAAATTTACTATTGTACTGGTGAAATAGCCTATAACAAAGTTACATGAAGAACAGGAAGTAAGGTGCGACAGCATATAACAAATTTACATGATGAACAGGAAGTAAAACTGTTTTTTACTTTTATATTTTGGTTACACTAACATAAAAAAAAATGAAAAAATCCAGCAACATCCAGGTCCCAAGAATTCTAGATTTTTATTGCTGTATCTGTAATACATATAACACCCTTCCCAACATTTGCATGAGTACACATTATATCTCTGCTTGCACACCATAATTTTCTTACCTCAAAGTAAAGAGTGGAACCTTAGTCCAAGAACTTATAAGTTTCAAGAAATTAAGTGGAACGTTTAGATACACTGAATAATTGTTTGGCTATTATGTTACACACAGGAAAATAAATAGATACGACTGAGTTGTTTAGTCTTGCAGGTGTATCATAAGAATG